>JAQHUG010000101.1:1151116-1169011 GCA_028555095.1 Dicrostonyx torquatus | reverse complement strand
GTATTTATTCATTTCTTCTAACTTTTTGTTAGTCTTCTCAACCCTTTCTTTAAAAGAGTTTTTCACCTCTTCTTTAATAATGTTATGTTTAAAGTCGATTTCTTCTACTTCTTCTGGATTGGTTTGTTCAGGTGTTCCTGTTGTGTATTCGCTGGATCCTGGTGTTATCATATTGCTTTTCAGGTTGTTGGAGGAATTCTTACATTGGCGCCTGCCCATCTTTTCCTTTCAATGTGATCAGAAGAGTCTAGGTGGCTTGGTCCTTATGTTGTGACTGACTGTGTACTTGGGGGATTTTTCTTGTTCTGTTTCCTCTTAGGTCCCCTCAGCACTGGAGATAGTTTTCAGGTCACCTTCCCCTTAAAGCAGGTTGTGGTGTTGATTCTAAGGACACTGAATGGATGGCTCTACTGGTATTGGGTCAGTGCCACTTGCTGGCCAAGGGCCCTGTAGACAAAAGCACAAGCTTGGTAGATGCTAGCTCCTCCTGATGGTTCTGCTGGTAGTAGATCAGGGCCACCTGTTGGTCCTGGATCCTCCAGATGTTTCTGCTGGAACCTCCACATGTTTCTGTTGGTACTAGCTCAGGGCCCCCTGTTGGTCCAGGATCTCAGAGGCAAAAGGCTTGGTGGATGTAGCTCCGTGGGACAAATGACCCCTGCTTCCCTGCGCTCACTACTCTGTCCCCAGAGCCTCAGCCCTGGAAGTCCTAGGACCCCTCAGCTGGAAAGGGGAGCTTGGTGGCAAGCTGGGGTGTGATGGGAGAAAATCCAGTAGCCAGGAGAAGCCCTGCGCCCAAATGACCAAAGAGTTTCGGGGAATAGAGGGTCCCTGCTTCCCTTTCTGGTGTGTCTGGGCGGGCGCCGGATGGAGGAGACACACTTACCCTTCAGATGTTTCTGCTGGAACTAGATCAGGGCCCCCTGTTGGTCCAGGATCTTGGAGGCAAAAGCATGGGCTTGGTGGATGCAGCTCTGTGGGACAAATAACCCCTGCTTCCCTGCGCTCACTACCCTGTCCCCAGAGCCTCCGCCCTGGAGCCTGCTGCTAAGACAGACCAATTTAAACACAATTGACCAGCACATACTATAGATTCTACCTGGGAAAGCATGAAAGCAAGTGAGAAGGCAGAAGCCATATGCAGATTCAGGTACACTGAAGACAGCATTGAGCATGTCCTTTCATCAGACTGGGTTCTATAGCTATGTTCTGACATCGAACAAGAAAAAAATATGCTAATTGAATGTAAATGTTTGGCCCAGGAGGCACAAAATCATATCCAAAAATAATCCAAGGAACAAATGCACTGTATATTTCTCCAAATTACCCTGCAAATGTAGTATTTAGCTTTCTAAAGCAATCTCAAACCAGTGACTATAATTCTTAAAGGAGCCAAAATCCTCCAAAATCCTTTGCTGTTGCAAAGTACCACAGTGGTGTGGAATATTATTTTAGCTAGACAGAAATGTGTTACATTTGTCTTTCTTAATGATGGAAAGATGTGATACATTTGTTTATGCTGCATCTGTTTAATTGTGAAAAGATGGTTTACTTTGTCTGCCTAAGCCACCTGATTGGTCTAATAAAAAAGCTGAACAGTCAATAACTAGGCAGGAGAGGGATAGGCTGGGCTGGTGGGCAGAGAGAATAAATAGGAGGAACAATCTAGGCTTGAGAAGGAGAGGAGAACAAGGGAGAAAAAGAGAGACACCCCCGGGACCAGAAGCCAGGCAGCTGTCAGTCAGCTAGACATGAGAAACAGTGAAAGTAAGATAAACAGTAGGAAAGAAAGGTTAAAAGCCCTGATGCAAATTATAGATGAAGAGAAACAGGTTGAGGTATAAGAGCTAGTGGGACAAGCATAAGAAAGGCCTAGCATTCGCAACTAACAAGAAGTCTCCAGATCTTGATTTAGGAGCTGGTTGGTGCCCCCTCCCACAAAAAGCTCAGTATTCTATAGGCCTAGTAGATTAGAACCAGCAGACAATGTTTTCTAGAGTCTGGGTAATCCAAATCAAGGAACCAGCAAATTCAGAACCTGAGGATAACTCTGCGACTCAGGCGAGAAGAGGAAGGGTGGAGACGTGTAGGGGGCCACAAGTTCACAGACAAGCATTGGAGAAACCAGGAATGTTAAGCATACAGGCTTTTCCTTTCAGCAGAAGGGGTGTGCATACCTGATTTCCACCAAGAAGGCTGGGAATGGATGTTAATAACCAGGTAATCTTTGCTCTTCTGTGGAGCCAGACCTCACTTGAATCCTCGTTATTCTGAGCATTGTTTCTGTCAATATTACCCACCCGTATGACTTTTACAGACGTGTGCAGATCTGTTTGTAAGACCTGGGATTTGAGGACCTGAAAGAATGGGAAAACAGCAGGCTACTGCTATAGGCAACTTAACTTCGGTTTCAGTGGGCTTCTATACATGAATGTAACAAAGAAAGCCATGATCCAAGGAAGATGGTTTGCATTCAGAAAAATATGATCAGGAAACCATGCAAATAAAAGCTAGTAAGCATATACAAAATACTGACAGAGCAGGTCACACCAAGAACTTTCTAAGGTCTAATCAAGTCTCCAGGTCTTGATTTAGGAGCTGGTTGGTGCCCCCCTTCCAAAAAAAAAAGGTCGATATTCCTTAGGCTTAGTAGATTAGAACCAGCAGACAATGGTTTCTAGAGTCTGGGTAATCCAAATCAAAGAACCAGCAAATTCAGAACATGAGGATAACTCTGTGATTCAGGTGAGAAGAGGAAGGGTGGAGACGTGTAGGGACCACAAGTTCACAGACAAGCATTGGAGAAACCAGGAATGTCAGACCAATCAGGACAGACAATTGCTGTGCTGGAACACCATGATGAGGAGCAGCACAGGGAGGAAAGGGTTTATTTCACTCACACTTCCATACAAGAGTTCATCATCAGAAGCAGTGAGGACAGGAACTCAAGCAGGGTGGAAACCTGGAGGCAGGAGCTGATGCAGAGGTCATGGATGAGTGCTGCCCGCTGGCTTACTTCCCATGGCCTGCTCAGTCTGCTCACTTAGAGAACTCAGGATCACTAGATCAGGGACGGCACCACCCACAATGGGCTGGGCTCTCCCACATCAATCACTAATTAAGGAAATGCCTGCCAGGCTTTCCTACAGCCCAGTCTTGTAAGGCATTTTCTCAGTTAGGACTACTTTCTTGCTGATGACTCTAGCCCGTGGGTCAAGCTGACACAACTGCCAACCCAAGCCCCAAACGCTGAAGCTTCAGCATGGAAGGTGTCAGGCCTGGGCCCTGTCCTGGAAGGAACCAGAAGAAATTCAGGATTCCCACAATAGACTTCTTGATGGGGCTGTTCAGGGAATCCTCAGAAGGCCCTCAGAGCTCTGTGCCTTCTGAATTTCTGGGTACTGCTCCTCTTGGCATCTAGACAGTTCCTTCACCCATCCAGTTCTCTCTTATAATTCCACCTTGTCAGTGAACACTCCTGCCCATTACCCCTGCCCCAGCTACCTAACGTGGCTCTATCTCATAACAGCATCTGATCTTTGTATATCCAATTATCTGCCTATCAGGTATGATTTGGGAAGAATTTGGTTTCTTTTAAAATTTTTAGAATACTGGCTAGTCCAAGAGTGTCATTATATTTTTCAAGTTATTGACTGAATGCATGACTAATGAATAATTTGAATTATTAGAAAGCAGAGAAAGAATCATCCTGGAATGAGATCTAATTGATCTTCCCTTTTTCAACTTGCTAGTTGGATGAAGTGGCACAGAGCTTTCATTTCATTTGGCCACAAGAGGGCGCTGCTGGTCAGTTTTTGTTTTGTTTTAAAGTTTGTGCGTGCCATAGTCAAAATTCAGAGACTATTCTAATTTTTTAGGCCCCAGAAAGGAAACCTGAGATAGAATCATGTCTGCAGCCAAAAAAATTGAATGTGCTGCCTTTACTCCAATGTGGTTGAACAAAACTGTTAAAATCTCCATCAAGAATAAGTCCTAAAAGAGAAACCCCCCGCCCCAGGAAGCAAGAGTATGTGGAATGTGTCAAAAAAGGAAAGTGCCAAAAAGAGGCTCCTGTGCTGTGGTAGCTTCTGTAACTACAGCGACACCGCCAACCAAAGAGGTAACCTCCTGTTTTCACCTGTGTCCCTCCGGCCTTCCTTCTGTCGCACCAGCACTTAGCGCTCCTGAGCACCCACTCTTGTAACGCCAGGTCCTAACCTGATGGTTTTAGTTGTCGTCCCTAGATGTGCTGGAAAAGGGTCACTCATCCTCTTCCTAAGGCCTGCTTTGTAACGTCTCTTTAGTAAGCGGTTGTGTCGGAAATAAAGATGGCATCTGTCTCAAGGTCAGAGCACTTAGCAGCGACAACAGAGGATATAAGACAGGGGGACTACAGGAAACCTAGAGACGGTTCTAGGAGCTTTTGGTAGAAGGTGGGAATGGCCATCTCCAGTTAGAAGGAATTAGAGGGTAGGATTTGATAATAAAAATATTTGCTTAGCTGTATCTAAAAGTACACATTTTTATTTGGTTGTATTTGGAAGTATTTTTTATAAATTTTACTTCTTTACTTGAATTTGCTTTTTTGGGTTATTTAAGAATGAGTAATTAACTATGTATAGGAAAAAGGTCGTATTTGTCATAACCCCACTCTTTTAAAATAGCACAAAGCACAAAGAGTTATAGGGAGAGAGTATGTTGTTAATGTAAGGCTTAAAGTCTTCCACAAAGTCTAGTTCCATGGATGCCCTCATGCATGCCTCCCTAAAAGACTGATAACCTAGCAAATTAACATGTGATTTTAATTTTTATTTAATAAAATGAAGCAGAAAGTGGAAGTCCCAGGGGAGTTTTTATTTATTTTTTTGTCTGAAGAGAACGGAGAATTTGTGACTATATAGAAAGGCCCCAGGATGCACAGACCAACACAGTGAACTCTGATCAAACGCATTCTGTATTCGCAGAGAGACACTCTAGGAGAGAATTAACATATAAAACTCAGCTGTCACATAGAGGCCATGAGTCATAGCCATTTCCTTCCTGCCCCACATCACCAACGCAGGGCCACAGCCACAGCCCATCCATTGGGGGTGCAATGTGAGGCCTGGCGGGTCGCCCGTCACTAGTGTGGTAGAACATCTTCCACCTCTAGTGTAAGGATGGGAAACAGTATGTCCCTCAGCCACGTCAACGTGCTTCTGCTCATCAGCATGGGCAGAATGTCCACGAGAAAGTCCGGGTTTATATACTGCAGGAGGAAGACCGCACAACCCAATAACCGAAGGAAGACCACGATCATGAAGAAGAGGTAGTGGAAGTGCCTGCAAAGAGAAACTCATCATGAACATACGGGAACAGAACAACCTACCGTCAAGCAATGGCAAATGAACTTGTAAATGAATGGTGGTTGCTTCCTTTTGGAAAAACTGTCGGAGGTACTTGGGGAGATGGGGGATAGAGATGGTAAATGCAGATAACAGAAAACTTGCAATTTAATGGTCAAGTATTGAACATTTCCAAAGGAATAGATGACCTGGTGCTTTACATGGGGCAGGTTAACTATAGAACTTCAAGACTGTGAGCCTCATGGCCATGGTGCTCTTTATGTCTCCTATAGCAACTAATTCTAGAAAACTGAAGGTAAGTCTCCTTATTTAAAAAATTTGAGGAAAGAAAAGACAGAATGCAAGTGATTTTCCCCCTATAATTTCTCAGCCCACAGTAAAACAGCAACAAAAGTTAATGCACCCTGTCCTCCTTTTTCAAGAAGGTAGCAAAGATTTGGGAGGCCAGCATCTGAAAAGCCAAAAGGGAGCACACTGGGGGGGGGGACATAGAAGAATCTAAAAGAAATGTAACCTACAGCTTTCATCCCAAGTTCCTCGCAAGGAGCCACTAATTCCTCCAGCTATTTAGAGCCATGTAAGTCTGCTATCCTAACTCTGTAGATAGAAACTCTGCTCAGAGAACTCTGAGACTGCATGACTATCTGTTTGATGCCAATACTCATTCTTCTGGCCTGTGTCACGTCAGCTGCACAGCAAATGTGGCCTGGACCAACTAGGTCAGGGGCACAATTCTGCCACTTACCTAACCAAAAACTTCCTCTTCTCTTTCTTAATGATGTTCTTCTCCTGTGGAAAGTAATGAACATGATAACTATGTGTGACCGGAATCTCAAAGAGAAGTAGCACAATGGGTGGGGGTGGGAGAGGGATGCTACAAGGAGAAGCTTCACATCTAGGGAGGCCACCTTTGTATTCTGGCTCAACCTTTCCCCGGATGCCATGATGTAGTGCCAGGCAACAGAAACTCTCTATCTGTACGACTTTTTAAAAGGAGGAGGGCTGTGAAAGAGATGTCCAGAAAGCAGGAGGGCTAGAGAAAAGCCCAAGCATGAACAGGCAGGGCTCACCATATTGCTCTGAATGGTCTCTACCAGAGTTGCACCAGGTTTCACTTTTTGGGAAGAGTCATTCTGGGCTTTGGACCTGCATTTAAAAACAAAAAAAAAATCAAAGCCAGTTATCATTTGAGACAACCCAAGGAACTGCTGCAAGAGCTTTCCTAAGTCATGAAATACCTGTGACATGCCCGGAAAAGCATACAAAGACATTGGGAAACACGACTAATTCTTTTCCAATTGTTTTCAAATGTAGCATACAATTGGATGGCTTTTTTTCACACATGATTTATTATACTTTCTTCCAATTTATTCCCTTTTCCACCTGACTTCTTGGTGCTTCTTACTTCCTCTCTGATTGATTCCCTTTCTCCCCACAAGGGTCTCCAACTTCTGCCTCCATGTCACATGTACCCTTTTTTTTTTTTTTTTTTTTGGCGGGGGCATAGTGAAGAGTGAACAGAGGATCTTACATGTTCTAGGCAAATACTGTTCCACTAAGCTATAATCCAGCCCCATTCTGTCCTGGTACAGGCTTCTGTTGCTGTAATGACCAAAAGCAACTTGAGGAATAATATATGTCCACATCACTGATCGTTACTGAAGGAAGTCAAGACAGGAACTCAAACAGGGCAGGAGTTGATGCTGAGGCCATAACTCAGCCTTGCTCCTCCAGGCTTGTTCAGTCTGCTTTCTAATAGAACCCAGGCCCACCAACCAAAGGATGGTACCACCCCAAATGTCTGAGCCCTTTACTATCAATCACTCATTAAGAAAATGCACTAAGATTTGCCTACAGCCTGACGTTATGGAGGTATCTTCTCATTTGGGTTCTCTCCTCTCCAGTTACTCCGGCTTGTGCCAGGTGGACGAAAAACTAACCAGCACACATTCCATTCTTCATGTGTACCTAAACTTGGCCTAAATCTCTGGCAGACTTTCATACTGAACTTCTCAGATCAGTTGGTGAGCAACCATACTGAGGTGGTAAGACCCGACTGGAAGTTGGGTGTTTGTGGTGCACACCTTTAATTACAGAACTCAGGAGGCAGAAGCAGGTGGATCTCTGTGAGTTCCAGGTCAGCCTGCTCTACCAGAGCTAGTTCCAGGACAGGCTCCAAAGCTACAAAAAGCCTGTCTCGAAAAACTCAAAAAAGATCCAAATGTGCGCTATCACCAGAAAAAGACTGTGTTGTTCTAACCTACCATCAAAATGACACCCAGAAACTCCTGAAGTCTGGATCTCTTTCTTCCTGGTGACCTAAATTCTATTTTTCCTTCCAGGTTTAAACTTTTCCATCCTACAATACACACAATGTTCGGCTTGACATCAGGCCACAAGGCATCACACTGGGAAAAATAACTTCCTGCCAACTCTTCTCTAACATCTGCCTGCTTTCCTTCTTTCTTCAAACCCTTCTGGTCATTGTTAGTTTGTTTTACTTAGAGTTGTTTCCTGTTACAGAATTAATCCAGTAAGCTTATCCAGCACTTTCATGGGTATTTCCTCTTATAGTAATCAATCAGGGTGTAAACGGAGAATTGGCACAGGCTCCTGGCTCTTCCATGATGAAGTGGTTTGTGTCAGACCAGCCCTCTTCCAAAAGTAGCTATAAAACTGGGAAAAATGCACCACTGACTCCATTGAGATGGCAGTCAGGGGTCAAAGGGAAGCAAGCCCTCTAGTCAAGAGAAGCACAGAGGAGCTCCTCTTCATCGAGGCGCTTTTTGTAGTCCAAGCAGACAGCAGCGACATCAACTGGCCGAGGAGGCAGAGTGCAGAGGTCAAGGCTGTCAAAGCAAATATCTGAATGGGCTTCCCTGGTAATGTGGTAGCTGGCCCCTAGTGATCCGTGTGTAATCAAGATTCAAAAATAATCAGTAGCACTCATAGATACAATTCAGTATATGAAATCCTATACAGCTCTGCATTGTAGCAGTTATCAACCATAAAACCAAATGAGCATAACACTTACAATAGCAAAAACTATCAGCATGACTCATGATGTATAAGAATACTACACAGAATGACAATACACTAAAGGAGAGGTAAAGAAGACCTAAATGGATGAATAAAGTTGGAACAACTGTTAGCTAGACATTAATTAACCTTTAAGATCCCAATGATCGCCATCAAAATCTCAGTAAGTTGTTTTTGATTTTTGTGCCTTTTTGGTGGAGATTGAAACTGACATAAAATATTTGTACTGAAATTCATAGGTCCAAAGATAAGAGTGAAACACTTGCAGACTGTATCTACCCTATATCAAGGCTAACTAGAAAGCTATAATAAGACAGTTGAGTCTAGGTAAAAGGACAGAGACACAGATTAAATGTATAGAACAAAGCACGTAAAAAGAGGCTCACAGGCATAAGGTCTACCAATCAAGAAAACCACAAGGTGACGGGGAAACAGATCCTCTCGTTAAACTTATAAGTTTTAGATACATGGAAGTTTAAAGAATGTGCAGGGGTAGTTGGACACAGGAAGGACAGATTTCAGATGAGTACAAGGAGAAGCAATAAATATCTGGGGGAAATCCTGGACGAGTCATTCTCCTGAGAACTGAGCTCAAGGCCTGAGGAAAATAAACTGATAGGAATGGCACGTTTACCCCCTGAGCCGTCTTCCTGCCCAGCATTCTTTTACCGTTGTCATGGGTGAGGATATTGACAAAAATACTAGAGAAAATTATTTCATCTAGTACAACAAAGATATGTGTACCCAGTGACCCCTCAAAAATGGAAGGATACATGTACCAAAAGACATATATGAGAATGTTTTCTAGCAGATTTTAATATCCCAAAAGTTGAAATAGCCAAAGTGTTCATCAGTGATAGATATTGAGTCATATTCATATAATGGAATATTATAAAGAGCAAGTCACATGATGCAGCAGAGCTAAGCCTCAGTGAAAGCCAGACACAGAGAATATAGACTGAAGTTTTAGAAAAATCAAGGCTAGAATTTTAAATGATCAGACTAGTAGTTACCTTTGCAAGGGGTATTGATGGGGTAGAGGGTCTGAGGAACTTCTGGGGCTTATGATAGTCTATACTGAGATCTGAGTGGTACTAGTGTGCCAGTACATAGAAGAAACTAACAGCTATAGCTTTAAGATGTGTGGAGCCTATGTATATTGTATAATATGTGGTACAATTAAGAAATATAAACAAGAAGAAAGGGTGTCAAGTTCTGTGAACTACATCTACAGATTTCTGGTCACTCCATGGCATCAATCTCCTAGGAAAGGTTGTGACACACACAGATGCCAGTAATTTCTGTACCTTGCATGTAGCATCTCTTGGCTATGATTTTTCATCTCTGAATCTAGCTTGAGTAGTGTTGGGGACACTGTGTTCAACTAAGGATATAGGAAAAGAGCAGGTATCAAAACATTTCAGATCCCAGTTACTGGGTAGGAGACCAGTCTGAATGCTGATGACTGTTCAGTCTGAGCAGAGGCTGCCAGGGATGACCTGCTGTAGGCTCTTTACTCAGTGACATCAATTGCCCTGCAGCGAACTGCCCGGGGCAGGCACTGCAAATCCACCAGGGGGCGTCGTTTCCCAGACTTACATTTCTTTCTCAAGCAGCATCACTTCTTGTTCCTTCTCCATCTCCCTCAGAATTTCTTGGTATTTCTTCCCATAGGGGGAGGGGGCACCATAAAGAGAATTTGTGTTTTTATTTCAAAGTCACTGACAGGAATCTCGCATTAAAATGAATTCCTAAAATTCCAAATACCTCTCACATCAAGGTACATAAAAAAATCAGAGGTACTAGTGACAGGATTGGCTTATAGAGCAAAAGTTCCTCTTGTAGGCCTTGCTTGTACTCAAATCCCAGATCTGACCTGGACTAACAAATTTCCCAGAGCATGTAACCTAGCTCTCTGAAGCCTCAGTGTCCTCCCCAGAACTTCTCAGACTTAATAGACAAATGGGTTGAGGGAAATACTAAAACACGAAACCAATCGGTCAAAGAGCTTTGTATAACAGGGTTTGGCTCATTGTCTAAGAGCACTCATATTTGGTGGCCATTCTGTTGAATAAAAGGCATTTTCCCTTGGCAGATGGAGCATAATAATAATAATAATAATAATAATAATAATAATAATAATAATAATAATGGCTTTCTCCTGACTCTGGGAGTTCTGCCTCCATTCTGACTTCCCCAGTAACATTGTACCTTTATGTAGTGGGCTTGGTCTTCACAGAGCTCATGTACAGACTGGTAGTCACTTTGCATCTAGAAAAAGAAGAAAGCAAACGAACCTCATGAGTTCAGTCAGTACCAAGTTTTGGCTGTTTCCCTGGGAACCTGCCTGGTACATTGGACATGTGGTCTGTTACTTAGCAACTCCTTACTTGAAGGGAAACAACCACCTCGTAAAAGGTGACTTCATCATTCAGGCATAAGGCCCAGTTTTGAGTGGGGAAGGGGGAAAACTTCACCCATGTTGTCTTGTGCCTCTCTGGGAAACAGGAGGCAATGTAATATGACTTTTAGATTTGAGATTCTACAAGGTATCTGGGGCAGATGAATGTTTTAAAAATGTTAAGGCCAGTATTTAATGAAAATGTTTTTTTCCACCTGTCTTGTGAGTCAGAAATTCACTTGTCAGGTTTTCCTGCTCCACCCTTCCCATACCTGGAAAGCTTTCTAAGACCCTCAGGCTTTCCCTCGTGTTTATGCCCTGGGTAGACACTTAGTGGAAAAGACACTGGTCTATTCAAACCTTGGCTATTTCCTTCTCTTGCAGTGCACAGGACTTGGTTGACTTTTGTAGTTTCACCTAGGGAAGATGGTAGCAGCAGGAAGTGAACAGCATTCCTTTGTGCAGGGACAACGCAAGGTAGTAGAAAGCAAACTCAGAGTGGCTATGGTGCATTGAGGACAAATGACAATTAAGCGAGGCTATGGCCATTGCCCATTTTGTAGATGAGAAAACAAAGGCAAATATAAGCTGTATGCACAACCAAGTCTCAGAATGACAGATCTGACATTCAAGCCTTGGTGGGCAGACTCTCCAGTGAGTCCAGCCATTCTCCTTCCTCCTACTGACCAAAGCCCATCAGCGCTTTTGTCCCACTCATTCAGGATGGTGCATGTATGCTGTCTAAATCACAGGAGGGTCATAGGCAATATCCCACTTTTTCAGAGGAAAGCAGACATTTGGGACTTTTGACAGTGGCCTCAGCCAAATGGCACTCCTGCCCCCTAAAACTGCAGAGTAAGTTTTGTCCCCAATTTGAGTTCATTCCATTTGTTCACTTAAATGCCATTAGACATCTGCTATGTGCTAAAATGTTCTAGACATTGGGGTGCAAATGATATAGTTTTACAAATTAATATTCTCAGTTGTTCTACTTTCTAGTAGAGGAAAAAGACAAAATTAAATTTGAAAATAAGACGTACTCAATGAGACACAGCTTGGCGAACCTGATAAGATCATTGATACATCCTTATATAACTGTGAAAAATAGCACTTTTGTTTTCCTACTTGAATGTCTGTATTTGTGTTGTCCTCATTTAGATATAAACTTCTTCAGGGAAGACCCCTGTAAATTTTTGGAAGTTGTTTCATTAACTGATGAGACTTTTGAGCCATTCCCTCTACCTGAAGGCAATGTAGGCCCCCTCTGCTTCTAGTGCGCAGAGGAATGTAAATATGCCCCATGGTAATAAAGGAAGCCAGCTCTTCTCTAAGGCACAAATGGACATGGGCTAGGTCATACCTGGGAGAGACTATGAAAACAGTCTCTCAGAACCCAGGACCAATATATGTGTCACAAAATTTCCCCAGTTTGCTATTCTACTCACCTGCAATTCTTCTATTTTCTTTTTCAGGGTTCCTGGATCAGGGCTAGGATTCTTAAGTTCTGTTGAAATCTGAAATATCATTCCAATAAATGAACTCATCAAGGCAAACAGATGAGCTAGGATGAGGCTAGACTGGGGTCTTTGCTAACAGACCAGTTGGGTACCAATTTGGGTACTGAAGCATCTTAGATGGAAACATGTCTCCTTAACCCTGTGGAAGCTGCCTAACTCCATACTAAGTGGACAGACATTTGTCTTTTAAATTCATATTTATTTTCAGTTGTGCATGTGTTTGTGTGTGCATGTGTGTGTAGGTATGTGCATGTGTGTGCAACTATCTTTGCCATCCAGAAGAGGATGTCGAATCTCTTGGAGTTTGACATAGATGCGGTTGTGAGCCACTTGACCTGGGCACTGGGAACAGAACTCAAGTTCTCTGCCAGAGGATGTGCTTTTAACCACTAAGCCCTGAGTGGACATCCTTTTCTGTCCCCAAGATCATCATAGCTCCTCAGCAAGGAGAGGGGAATGGACACAGTAGTAGGAGTAGGGGAGGAGTGGTAAGTCATCACTCGCTTTGCAGTTTATTATTCTCCCCATCACTTGCCCTGAACAGAGAACAAAGGCTGGTGTATTGGTGTCTAAAGTCTCTGAAGGTGATCAGGGTGTGAGCACAGAACTTTTACTGTCTTTTCCTTTTTTTTTGGACTAGAGAGTTTAGGACAATAGCAACTCTATTAGGATTCTTTAGAAATCAATCACATTTCAAGGATGGACTTTGAGTGTCTGAAAAAGTGTGTGCAGTATATCACATATTTTATGTGGTTATGTAAAATTAATAAAGATATACCTATGTAGCTATATATAATGTAGATATCCTCCTAGAACTCACCTGCCCATTCCATCAGCCTTTTTTTTTTTGTAATGACAATGTTGTAGGAAATGGGGTACCTCCTTACCCTGTCCTGAAGTTGCATAATTTTCTCGCTTAGGGTCTTATTCTTTTCCTCCTGGAGGAAGAAGGAAATTAAGGAGACAAACAGATTCTGCTCTCAAACTTTTCTCTTACCAAGGCAACATAAATAATATGTAGGGATCAATGGATCAAGTTAAATGAAAAAGTACACCCTGGTCCAACATGGGGCATCTGGGAGAGAGCCAAGGTCTTGTCCCCATGCCTAGTTCCTCGTTGCCACAGCACTCTCCCAAGCACCTGTGACTTCTGTAGCCACTGAGGCAGAGCTATGCGGAGCCTCTTGGGAAAAGAAAAGAAGGATGAGTGCAGAAACCATCTAAAGGTCTCTTTTAGAAATCTTCTCACCAGCTTTGCTGTCTCCAGCTCCAGGTCTTTCAGGGCGTTCTCCTTCTGTATTGTGATCTCATCGAACTCATCTGTCTCTGGGACTCTCTCAGTGGACAAGGCAATTTCTCTTTCAAGACTGAAAAACAGTTAACTCAGGTGTGGCTCAGTCCTTAGGAAGCTGCTGCCAAAACCACACCACCAACGTCTTGGGTTGACAGTTGCAATAAAATGTCAAACTAAATAAAAAAATATCGAGTGCAAAGGTCTGTGCCAAAGCCTTTTGAGCGCATCACAGTTCGTGTTCCAGGAGTTAAATAACACACTGAGTTTTCCATGAGGGAAGTGAACTCCCCACAGCACCCCCTTCCACTTCCCTCTAACCTATGGACATGACTTGAGGGGCTTCACCTTCACCAAGGGCAAAGCCTAACCTTTGAATAGATTTCTCTTTCTTTTGAATCTTTCTGAGAAGTATCTGATTGGCCTCGTCCAGCTGCTGCAGATCCTTTTCAAGGTTCAAGTTCAGGTAGTTGAGATGCTGTTTTGTGGCTTCTAAAGTCTGTATTTCTGTTATATCATGCCTAGAGGAAAAGTGCCTTCAGAACTAAACTCAGACCAGCATCCCAGAATTCTCACTCTTCAGTCTCCTGCTGTTTATGTGCCTAGTTAATTCATGATAAACCACTTTCTAAGTGTGTATGTATTCCATGTCACATTTTAATTTTAAATATTACAAGTGATACTAGAATGCAAATATTTTGTGAGCAAAAGGAAAAACCACATTATATACATACATACATATACATTTATGTATGGTTCTACTCTAACTTGTTCCCTTCCACTCCAAAATTTTTACACAAAGAATATAAAATCATTGCAACACAAGGCATTTACAGATTAGAAAATGAAAGAAATTTCTTAAGTCTTTTGTCACAAACTTGAATACTTTCTGTTTAGTCTGTCAGAAGCCTAGGGTGGGAGGAAATAAGGGAAGGGGCTAGATCTTTCCCCTACACCAGGCTAGTGTGCTGGGAGACTGGGTAGCTTTTGCAGAAAGTCCTACCATGTCAGACTAATGAAGGAAAAGTGGAACTGAAATTTCTACTCAGACTCTCTCAGGCTTAAGGAGGAACATCTGTGGTCTGTATCGCAGTCATCCTTCTGGCTCACTATGGTATTACTTACCCATCATCCAATGGGTTCTGTCCAATGTCTTCCATCATTGGCTTCCTAGATGTGAATACAGACATCTGTCACAAAAATGAAAGTCCTACTACCCAGCATGTCATTACCCAGAAAGGAGCTGGCAAAATTTGGATACTCTTTGGGCAAGACGGAGTCAAGTTGTAGCCTTCTGTATGCTCTTTTAATTTTTCCAGCTCAGGTTCAACATTTTATACAAACTAAATTTTAGCAAACTAGATCATAACTTGATTTTGAGATCTCAGAACCAATCTCTTTGGATGTAGAAATCTTTTAAATTTCTTCTATTCTGATCCATTCCCTTTCTTGCCTGCACTTACTCTAGTAGGTAAAAATTTCAGGGACATGTGATAGACTTGTGTATGCCTATTGACAAATAAAAAAGAATTTAATTCTAACTCAAACCCCTAGGAAACAAAACAGAATAAACAAAAACCCCAAACAAAACAAAACAAATAATGGAGAAATCAGCTGCCTGATTTCTATTAGCCTATTACTAAATGCCCTTCTCCCTACACCTTTGCTTTTGAAGCTCTTCATTTTAAATACATTTTGAAGTTTCCTCCTCCTTTCCTTTAATCATTTCTGCTCCATTTTCCTTTTCCTCCAGAAATCTCTTCACCCACAAGAAATCCCAAGCTGTGCTACTACCTTTTCAAACACAACTTTCTGTTTTCAACAGAGAGTTTTTCTGTTCCAAACAGATTCTCTTTCCAGCTAGATGCCAGGACTGTCACTCAAGGAGTTGCCTTGCTGACTGAGTCTCCACCTGTAACTGAGCTGGTTACTCTGGCTGGGTGGGGCAGCATGTCATAGTGGGATAGTGACATCGTCTTGTCATGCCAGTGGAGAAGTGGGAGAGTCCAGCACTTCAGGGCAGTTCAGGTGTCTTATGAAACCAGAACAGGTCCTAGAGCACAAGTCTGGGCACAGCTGAAACATCTGCTCTATGGAACACACTCACATCCTAAATCTCTAGACCCAGCAGTGATTATGATCACTCTCATCTCTCTTCCAAGATCTCCGTGTGGCATGTTCACAAGTTATTGCAGTTAAACTCAAAATGTGCATCTCCACTGAGTTAGTCAAAGGGTATGAGGTAGGAAAGTCAGATAGTAGGCTGGAGGAATCTGAATGGTGTCTGATCCTTTGCTCTTACCACATGGGGCTTTTGGAGCTATAAAACTTACCCTCCAGCCCCTGAACTGGTCCTCTATCTCATGGGAAAAGAAGAGTAAGATGTTTGTATGGTAGCAGAAATACAAGAAAATGAGAAGGCAAAACAGGAAGGAAAAAAGAGTAGAGTTCTCTCCAGAGCACCAACTCCTCTGCCTACTCCTGTAGAATTCCTTCTTTATTATTATTTAATTATTGCAAGAGTAGATGAGGTTTAACCAACATATCAATGCCACCTTGGCAAGCATCCTAGGAGTCTTCTCTAGACTAAGACAGGCAGGGTACAGAAATGTCGAAATACCAATAGAGTATAAGCTAGGCATGCTCCTGGAAACCAAGTCCCCCCTATGCTCTTTTCCATGATCAAATCAAACCTATTAGAGACAAAATGAAGCACCTCCCAGGCCTTGGAAATGTCTGTGACATCACTCTGTCCAGGAAGGTGCCCCTCAAGCAGTGGCCTCTGTAACCTCATCGCCCTTTCTCCAGTCAGCTCACACACTGCTACATGGGCATGCTCCCAGATACCAAACAACCAGTCCCAGCAGAATTAAGCCCTTCACTTCATTCTCCTGTTTTGTCATTTTGCATTATTTTCAGCCTGGTTTTCATCCTACAGTTAGGCCAAAGGCTGGCTTCTTGAGTGTGTTTTAATCATTCATTTTTCTATCCCTGCCTAGGTGTGTTTCAGGGTTCTGTTCAGACAAAATTCTGAACATTTTAAGAATAAATGGATGAATAATGGCTTATGTCATTCCTGTTATCTAAGACAGAAGAACAGGATTATTTGACTCCTTCTAACACACCTGAGACAGACTCACCCATAAAGCCACATGAGTACATGCTCCTTATGGATAGTGTGTCAGGGCAGAATCCTCACGGACAGCCACATCTTCTAGACACCAAGGGTTGACAAGCTGTAATGGAAATATTTTTTTCCCACTAAACTGCATCTTCTCTTTAAGAACAGTACAAACTCACGGTCTCTATGAAACCTTCTGTAATGCATCATTCTTAGCTCATTACCTCAAAGAAATCACATATGTTTTGTTTGAGAACATATTTTCCTTTGAAACCAAGAATCTCAAATCTACAAATGAAACTCCAAATGTTTACTGCTGTGCTTTATTCTCTCCTTCTCTGTGAGATATGGGGATCATTTTAAGTTTTCATGCTTATTATACAAATGCCATTAAATGTCGAGTCATTGTGAAGGTCTCTCTATTTAGACAGTACGCAAGGACTAGAAGATGCTTCATGTCTTTTGTGACAATTAAGAGGTGTGACACCTACCACAGTAGATAACATAATGAGATGAAACTATGTTCCAGAGGATGGGGTATGGACCAATTTACTCATGTTCCAGTTGATACAAATCTAGACATACCCAGACACAAAAAGAATCTTAGCTGAGAAAATTCCTCTGTCTGAGGCTGCACAAGGCAACTCTGTAGGGCATTTTCTTGGTTAACAATTGATACGGGAAGGCTCACTCTCTTGTGGATGATGTCACCCCTGGGCAGGTGTCCCTCGGTTGTGTAAGAAAACAGAGCAAGCCCTGAGGAACAAGCCAGTACACTGCATTCTTCCGCAGTTTCTGTTTCCGTTTCTGCCTACAGGTTCCCATGCTGAGTTTCCTCCCTGATTTTCCTTCAAAGACCAACTATAAGATAAAATAAACACTTTCCTCTCCAAGATGCAGTTAGTCATGATGTTTATCACAGCACTAGAACCCTAAGACTAGTTAGTAGCTAACTTGGGCAGAAAAACAAAATGGGACTTTTATTGATAGAAATAGGAACTTGCAGGTTGGAGAGATGATGCAGGAGACTTGTCTGTAGTCTGTCAGTCATGTTTTAAATAAATGCTGATTGGCCAGGTAGGAAGTATAGGCGGGTCAACCAGACAGGAAGTAGAGGCAGGGCAAGGAGAATGTCTGGGAAGCAGGAAGCTCCCTTGGCATTCCTGCGCAGATCTCCAAGG
>JAQHUG010000101.1:1125528-1138771 GCA_028555095.1 Dicrostonyx torquatus | reverse complement strand
GTATTGCTTAAATTTGCTTTTATCCTGGAATATCTTGTTTTCTCCATCGATGGTGAAAGAAAGCTTTGCTAGGTATAGTAGTCTGGGCTTGCATCCATGGTCTGTTAGTGTCTGTAGCTCATCTACCCAAGACCTTCTGGCTTTCATGGTTTCCATAGAGAAGTCTGGTGTAATTCTGATAGGTTTACCTTTATATGTTACTTGCCCCTTTTCCTCTGCAGCTCTTAATATTCTTTCTTTATTCTGTATGTTTTGGGTTTTGATTATTATATGGCGAGTGGACTTTTTTTTTTGATCCAGCCTGTTCAGTGTTCTGTATCCTTCTTGAACCTTTATAGTAATATCCTTCTTTAGGTTGGGAAAGTTTCTTTCTATAATTTTGTTGAATATATTTTCTGGGCCTTTAAGCTGGAATTCTTCTACCCCTATTATGTTTAGGTTTGTTTTTTTCATGGTGTCCCAGATTTCCTGGATGTTTTGTGTTACAAATTTGTTGAATTTGTTGTTTTCTTTGATCAATGAGTTTATTTTCTCTATCATATCTTCAGTGTTTGATATTCTTTCTTCTATCTCTTGTATTCTGTTGGTTATATTTGTCTCTGAGGTTCCTGATTGTTTATCTAGCTTTTCCATATCTAGCAACCTCTCTGTTTGTGTTTTCTTCATTGACTCCATTTCAGTTTTCAGGTCTTGAACTGTTTCCTTTACCTGTTTGACTGATTTTTCTTGGTTTTCTAGGGTGTCTTTGAGGTATTTATTCATTTCTTCTAACTTTTTGTTAGTCTTCTCATCCCTTTCTTTAAAAGAGTTTTTCACCTCTTCTTTAATGGTCTCTATCACTTTCATAATGTTATGATTAAAGTCTATTTCTTCTACTTCTTCTGGATTAGGTTGTTCAAGTCTTCCTGTTGCATAGTTGCTGGATCCTGATGTTATCATATTGCTTTTCAGGTTGTTGGAGAAATTCTTTCATTGGCACCTGCCCATCTTTTCCTCCTCCCTGAAGCAGGTTGTGGTGTTGATTTTAAGGACCCCGAATGGATGTCTCTAATGGTACTGGATTAGTGCCACTTGCTTGTCAAGGTCCCCGTAGACAAAAGCACAAGCTTGGTAGATGGTAGCTCTTCCAGGTGGTTCTCCTGGTAGTAGATCAGGGCCACCTGTTTTTCCAGGATCCTCCAGATGTTTCTGCTGGTACTAGATCAGGGACCCCTGTTGGTCCAGGATCCTCCAGGTGTTTCTGCCTCCAGGTGTTTCTGCTGGTATTTGATCAGGGCCCCCTTTTGATCTAGGATCTCAGAGCAAAAGCCCGGGCTTGGTGGATGCAGCTCCATGGCAGAAATAACCCCTGCTACCCTGCACTCACTCCCCTGTCCCCAGGTCTCAGCCCTGGAGCCTGCTGCTTTGTGAGGTCCTAGGACCCTGCAGCTGGAAAAGGGAGCTTGGTGGCAAGCTTGGTTGGAATGGGGAGAATCCAGTAGCCGGGAGAATATTTGCGGCTGAATGGTCAGAGAGTTTAGGGCAAGAAAACTCTTTATATTAATGTTGCTCAAGTATATTCCCTCTAATTTTTAAAAAAATAGTTAAAATGCCCCAAATATCAACTAGTCAGTGAAGAATTTGATAGGTGCTGAGAACAGAACTTGGGTCCTCATGCTTATGTGGCAAATATGTTACTAAGACATCTCCTCAGTGTTCATTTCTACTTTTATGCCACATATACACTTGACTTTATTCATCTATATGAGACCTAGGAACCATAAATGAGAGAAACCATGACATTGGGTTTTCTGAGAGTGGTTTAGTACACTTTATAGGATTCTTTCCAGCTGTATCCATTCTTCTGTCAATGATAGAACTTTGTTAATCATTATTGATTAAAAAAATCCCATGTATGTATGCATCATATTTTCATTGTCCATTCCTCTGTGATTAAAAACACAGGTTGGTTCTATTACTCAGCTATTGTGAAGTCTCTCCATGCTGTTTCCTTGGAGTCGTCAAGGTAAATGCCTAGAAATGCTGTAGATAGGTCATATATCATACATTCACTTATGGAGAAAACTTGACACTAGTTTCTACAGTGGCTTCACAGTCTGCCCCAGCTAGAAGTTCACTTTTGTCCATGTCTTCATGAGAACTTGTTGTCATTTGCATTCTTAATGACTCCCATTCTGGCTGAGGTGAGACATAATCCCGATGGAGTCTTAACTTGTATATTTCTCTGATTGGTCATGAGGTTAAGTACTTTTTTATGCTAATTTCCCACTTATAAGTCATCATTTGAGAACAGTATGTTATTTCATCAGTTCATTGATTGGTGGAATCATTTGATTTTTCATTTTTGTAGTTCATTGTATATTTTATTAGTCCTCTGTTGGTGCGGGACAATTCTGTCAATCATGTTTTAAATAAACGCTGATTGGCCAGGCAGGAAGTATAGGCCAGACAGGAAGTAGGTGTGGCGCAAGGAGAACAGGAGAAATTGGGAAGCAGGAAGCTTCCCTGGCATTCCTGTGCAGTCTATCTACGAAGTAGGATGTAAGCTGCTCACTGAGAAAAGGTACCGGCCATGTGGCTTGCATGGATGGGAACAATGGGTTAATATAAGTTATGGGAGCTGGTAGGAAGACTGAGATAATGGGCCAATCAGTTTATAACCTAATGTAGACTCTCTGTGTGATTTTCTTTGGGGCTTGCCAGCTGTGGGGTACTGGGCAGGACAGAAACCCCAACAAGCAGGACCCTCATGTTACACTCTGTTACATGTGTAGTTAGAAATGTTTTTCTCCCAATCTGTAGATTGTCTCTTTTTACTCATTAAGTGTTTCCTTTCTGTGCAGACGTTCTTATTTTCATGGGGTCCTATTTGTTAATTATAGGCATGATTTCTCCAGTGAGTGAAGTCCAATTCAGGAAGCTCCTGCCTATGACTGTATCTTATTTTCTTTTCCTATTTTTTCTAAGTTTTAGAGTTTCATATTTTTTTTCTGGTTTTTCGAGACAGGGTTTCTCTGTGTAGGAGCCCTGACTGTCCTGGAACTTGCTTTGTAGATCAGTCTGGTCTCAAGAGTTCAGATCTTTTATTAAGGACCTTGATCCATTGGCAGTTGAGTTTTGTCCCAGTAGATAGGGGTCTAGGGGCCTAGATTAATTTTCCTCTACACAAATATCCAAATTTTTCAGCCTCAGGTGTTTCTATCTTTTCACTAATGTAGTTTTGGCATCTTTGTAGAAAATCAGGTTGTTTTAGCTGTGTGGATTTATATCTAGTTCTTTGATTTTGTTTCATCGATGTACATGTATGTTTTTGTGCCCGCAACATGCTGTCTTTGTTACCATGGCTTTGTAATATGACTTGAAATCAGGTATGGGGAGACTACTTCCAGCTTTTTGTTTGGTTGTGTGTGGAGGGGAGCACACTTTGGATTGCTTTGGATGAGATCTATTGTGCTTCCATATTAATTTTATGATTTTTTATAATAATGTGGAGATGACATTGAAATTTTGATTGAATATGTAGTTTTCTTTTGTTTTAGTCTAGCAACTTTAACAATATTAATTTTTCCAAGCCATAAACATTGGAGTTCTTTTCATTTTTTATTCAGTGTCTTAAAGTTTTCAGCACAGAATTCTTTTACTTCCTTGGTTATTTTCCAAGAATATCCTATTTTATTGATTAAATGCATCCTATCCTTAATGATTCCATTCACACTATAATAACTATAATATATATTCAGATGATTCTCATATGATGCCCTCTCTTATCTCCCTTTCATACCCGTCATCCCTTCCCCACTCTAAAGGTTGCTTTCCAAAATTCATGTCTCTTTCCTTTGTATTTTGACCACTGAGTTTAGCAAATGCTGTCTGCATGATTATGGGTTTGGAACTACCCAGTGGAGCCTGATGGTCTTACCTTGGGTTATAACTGAAGATAATGACACCAGTAGCCAGTAGCTCATCAGGGAGGTTTAGGGCCTCCTGATACCCTTCTCCATCCACAGGCGAATGCCAACAAGCCCAGTCTTGTAGGGCTCAGTACAGGTAACCAGAGCAGCTGAGAGCATGTTTGCTGAAGGTAGCATTTCACAGTCCTTCTATCTCCCAGCGCCTACACTCTTCCTGCTCCCTCTTTATGAATTTTCCTGTGTCTAAGAAGAGGATGTACAAAAATCCATTTTTGGTCGGAGCACTCAATAGTCACTCTCAGCACTTTGGACAGTCTTGAGTCTTTGCAGTTACTGTCATTGGCTGTCCTGGCTGGATGCTTCTTCTAAGGCAACTTCAAATGAGGTTGTTTGCCTGATTTCTTTCTCAGTTATTTTTGTATGTAGGTTTTGTATCCTGATGCTTTCCTGAAAGTAGTTTCCAGATCTAAAAGTTTTCTGACGGAGGCTGTAAGATTTCTTGTGTATGGAATCATATCCCCTCTAAATAAGGATATTATGATTTCTTCCTTCCCTATTTATATTCATTTTATTTCCTTCTCTTATTTTATAGATATGACTTCAAACCTTGTATTGAATAAGAGTGGAGAAAATGGATGCTCTCATCTTATTTCTGATTATAGTAAATGCAATTTTAGTTTTTTACAATGTTGATTACAGGTTTGTCACATACAATATTCATATTGTTAAGGGAAAAAAGGAGAGAGAAGATGAGCAGAGCATGACAGGCCCAGCTACTAAATTGACATTGGGTATTCAGAAAAGGAAGAATAAACACAAAGGGGAGAGAGATCATTGGGGTAAGGAGTGTGAATGCAGTCTCATCTGCTTTCTGACTCCAGTCTCAGCTCTCTACGTGTCTCTTTTAAAGTTTCCAGATATCTATCACACCCCTGGGTGGTCCTTTGTAAGTTTGGCTAAAGATGCTGGTCACAGTACTGGAAAGTGATGCAGTGGCTCAGTTGTGAATGCTGTTCTCAGCTCTGTGTGGTCCTTTGAGAGGTAGGCTCACAAATGCTGAGTCCATCAGTAGGTCAACTTCTACAAGTTGATCCCAGATGCTGGTAACACCTCTGGTGGTCCTTCAGAATTCTGGTTGTAAATGCTGGCCCCTACTCTGGGTGGTCCTTCCTAATACTGAGGGTACTGCCTAGTACCTGTGTCTATGTTCTCCTGAGGACTCTGCTTCTGACCAGGTTTCCCCTTTGCTGAATACTGTTGTCATTAATACAATAATGACAGAGACATAGAGGCAGTTAATAAATATTTGTTGGATGAAAAAGTAGAAAAAGGATGGTCATAGTTCCTTCAGTTAAATTAAAAAAGTAAAGCACTTCAATGTTATACGGCTGTCCTTAGTTTTATTTAATTATTGTAATTGTTGGGTCAATCATTCCATGATATTACATTGCAGAAACAATAAAATTGACTAAATAAACTGAGCTTTGTGTGTGTTTATGTGTATCATATCATACACAATAACTTATGTGAGTTTCTCCTTTTAAAAAAGTAATAGGAGGGTCTATAAATGAAAATAAATCTGCATCCATTGAGCATATAGATATAAGTGGGGCCACCTATCTCTCAGTGATATTTTCCCCTTCCATTCAGTTTAATTTGGAATCCAGAAAAAAGACAGCCACAAAGAGAATGGAAGGAGCCTTTCCCTCCTTTTGTGAACAATGACATTATTTCCCAGGGGCCATTGGTTTCACACAGAAGCCTTACACTGGAAACTTATTTCTGTATTTATGCTAAAAAGTGAGCCAGATAAAACCTTTCCAAGCTGTGCTGAGGTAGTTTCTGGTTTCCTTTTCAGGGCCAGACAATCTGAGGCTCTCTAATGTGTTGGACTTCAGTGAGGCCGCTTTCAGCTACTTATTATGGCCCTTCCTTACTTCTTCTCTGAAAACAAGCAAATCAGATCATTTCCTTGCCTGATGAAGACAGATGTCAATGTTAATTGCCACTTCAGATGAAAAACGTGGCAGGAAATGATTTTAATTAAGATTTTTGAAGATATGCATAGTTATTATATTCCTGATTGAAGTATTTGGAACCATATTGAATGCCTGCACAATCAGTAGTTGTCACAATTTATATTGACATGCTAAGGTAAAAGTGTAATACTGCGCTAGACAATACGTTTTGAATGGTGACAATAAGGAAGGCACTTTCATTAATTGTCAAACTGGAATCTGCAACAAACTACTTCCTGACATTAGAGAAGTGGTGTATGCAAACTGAACCAGCTTAAAGAACCAAAATGTTAAACACCCTAATGCTCCAAAATGTTAATGTTTAAAATACCCAATTTCATTTTCTTATGGAAGTCTTCAGTCTTCAAGAGACCCTGTTTGTCATGATCCAAGGCGCCAAGCTGTTCTTGGGTTAGAAACAGTGTGCTGGATGTGATTTGTCTAACCAGGTTTATAATAAGAGATAGGAGGGCTTAGGATTTGTTCCAGGCCTGGGTAAACTATCCATATCAGAGAGCTCTGTATTTGATTTAGAGACTTGCTTTGTTGAATATGGTGAAATAGTGACCTAGGATAAATCCCAAAGCCAACTTCAGGCCTCGACCTGCACATGTATACTCCTTCACTCACACACCCACCCATATGTGCAAACTTGCACACACACACACACACACACACACACACACAAACATATGCTCACATGCACACACACATACACACATGCATAACACATATACCAAAAAACACAAAAACACAAAAAGTCACAATGTATTGGTTGCAGACGGATCTCTCTGATCCACTGAGAAAGGATGTAGCTTGTTCTCAGATTTTAATTAAAAACCACATTTTTGTTATTCATTCATCTATCTAAGGGACAAATAAGTTGCTTTCATGACTTCTCAATTATGAGTAACGCTGAAATAAACATGGGTTTGCACATGTCTCTAAAGAATCCCGATAGATCAAATTAGTAGTTCTAATTTTATGTTCATATCATTCTTTATAGAGATTATGCAAATTTATATCACTCAAAACAGTTCACGAAGGTTTCCTCTTCATATCCTCATTAACATTTATTACCATTTTTATGTAGTAGCCATATAACCAGATGTAAAATAATAGCTCATTGTGGTTTGGACATGAATTTATTTGATGTTTAGCAATATTGAGATCATCAAACAGAGATACATAAACTTTTATATATCTTAAAAAACTCTACTTAGCAATTCTCTTGCCTGTTTAAAAATTAGGTTCTTACTTATCTGCTATCAAGTAGTAGGATTTACTTATTTTTTCTGTTAACTCTTCATCAGATGTTTTATAAGATTTTATTCTATCATATTAGTTACTTTTTTGTGAGCTTTCTTTTTTTTTGAGTATTTTTATACATGAGTATATTGTGTTTGCCTCATTTCCACTCTCTTGAACTCCTCCCATGCCCCATTAACCAACTTATTTTGAGTTCATGACCTTGTTTTCCACATTTATTTTTGTTGCACACACACACACACACACACACAAACATACATTAACGTGGGTCCAATAGTGTTTTCCTTATTTGTACATACTTAGGGCTGACCACTTAGAGTTAGGGTTTGACCTTGAAATGAAACAAAACATCCTGCCAAACAAAAATAAATAACCAACCAACAAACTAGATAAACAGACAAAATTGGTTCATTCTTCATTAGTAATCATTGACTGCTTATAGTTTTTCATCTAGGGGCAAGTCTTGTGAACTTTCCTTCATCAGTACTTGTTTACCAACTGGTATGGTCTTTGCACGTCTTGTGTAGGCAGCCTGTTGAGAGTTTATGGCTGCAACATCCCTGTCCTGTTTAGAAGAAACTAACACACAGCAGTTGTCTTGGATCTCAGGCTCTTAACAATCTTTTTGTCCCTCTTCCAAGATTTCCTTTGAGCCTAAAGTATAGGGATTATATTTTAGAAGTTTCATTTGAGGTTTGTCATTTATTGTCTGCATTTTGATCAGTTGTAGACTTCTTTTCTAGTCTCCATCTGCTCCAAAAGAGAAACTTCCTTGATGAAATGTGAGAGCTGCATCTATGTAATATATAAGGTTGGCTGTCTTAATCAGGGTTACTGTTGCTGTGATCTAAGGCTAAGACCAAAAGCAAGTTGGGGAGGCGTCGGGGTCCAACCTCAATGCTGTTCACACCTTCCAGGGTAGGAACATGGGGATTAAAATTAGTAAGCAAAAGGAACAGAGATGTGGGAGAAATAAAAGACAGAAACACAAAACAGCACCAGCAGGGAAATGCAGTGAATACTGAAATCGCCTGTGTTTATTTTCCACAAGATTATCTAGTCTATTCCAAAAGGGGAGGGGAGGCAACAGACTTCATCAAAATGATATAAGGAATAAACAGAGCATCCTCAGTCAAGCACTCTGTTGTTTGGACAGGGCATATAATGACCACACACTTAGATCAAGTATCCTGCAGGCAGCCAATCTCTTATGAAGGAGCAGGAATAGACTTGAATTTTTGACCTTTGGTCAAGGTGGAGTGGATTCACCTCTATAGTCAAAATACTAATTAACCACATCCTAGGTCAGGATCTCTTTGTCAACAACTTTGAAAGAGCAAGAATAAGTTCAAATTCTTTCACCATGTGGGCCCTGGCAGGGAGAAAAGGGTTTATTTGGCTTATACTTCCACATCATTCTCTGTCATTGAAGGAACTCAGGGTAGGAACTCTTTGGTTACACTAATTTTATAATGTACTTAAATTAAGAAAGATGATACAGCTTTTTTCTTGTTCAAGATTATTTTTACTATTAATGTCACCCCTAGTTTCCTAAAATAATATTGTAGGATTGTTTGTCCTAAGTTTCTAGAGTTATTGGAATTTTGATAAAAATTTCTTTAAATCTGTAGATAGCTTTTTGGAAAAAAGAAATTTTAAATATTAGTTCAACTAATGCATAAAAATTGTATGAAAATTTCATTTAAAAGGGAACACAAACAAAACAAACTCTCAGAGTAACTACTGTTGTGTTCTGTGGACCACATTGCTGATTGTTCAAACTGCTCCACCATGCTTGGCACTGCTTGTTCTGCCACAGTGGGAACTGAACTGTGTCCTCTGTGAACAGCTCTTCCTTGTTCTCAGTTATTGGGCCTTTCCTTGGCTGGGTATGCAGTCTAGGTGGACTGAACTCAAATAAGATAGGAACAACAGTGAAAAGAACGGAAGAATCTCTGGGATGCTGATATTGGTTGGTTGTCTCTGGGGGCATATTTTTGTTTTGAATATTTGTGCTTTACCTGAATTTGCTGTTTCAATAAACAAACAGTCAAAAAAAATCTTTAAGTTTCTTAATAAAATCAAGGGAAAAAACACTCAGAGTCATGGATTCTTATACCAGCAGTGTGTCTCCAAAATGACTGTGAAAGAAAGTGTTGCTATCTAGGGGTCTTGTCTTTTGTGGGTTTACTTTCTCTTCCAGTTAATGATTGAACAGGCAGGAAAAAAATCTTAATCACAACAGGCAGCAAAAAGTAATAAGCTTTATTAAAGGTGAAGAAACACACACACAGTGCACGCACACACACACACACACACACACACACACACACACACACACACACACACACCAGAGAGAGGAGAAATAGAGAGGAGAGAGAGAGAGATACTACAATCAGAGTAAAACGGTACAAGTCCATTTTCCCCCTATATGTCTGGGTATTCTATTATGTTTGTGGTGGCCTAGGATGGGTCCCCTCTCCCTCATTTTTGGTTGATGAGCTTTAAAAAGAGCAGGCAGTAGGTCTAATAGGTCACAGATTTAGGTAAACCTGTAACCTTGAACATATCTGACCAACTTGGACTGGTCAGCTGGGAGGGAGTGACAGTGATGGGAGAAGAAATCTTCTAGGTTTCATCTCAGGTCGGAAGGGAAAGCGAGACAGGGCAACAGTGCTAGCACAAGCAAGCGCATGCAAATTCACAGTGAGAAAACAAAATTGGCTAAGACAACCTTCACAGACCAAAAGCACTTAACTAATGACCGCGCTTCTAGCCAATCACAACACACCAGCAGTGACCTCCAGTTTCAAAAGGACCAACCAGAAATGTTCTGTGGCAGCTTAATTTCTTTAACCCTATATAAAAGCCTCCAACCTGTTTTCAATAAAGAGCTTCTGTATTGGAATCTTCTGGAGTCTGTGCCATTGACTTCCTGTTTCCCGCCTCCCATCCCCGCCCCGCCCACAATGGGAACTGGACACAGGCAGCAGCAACAAACCAGCAAAAACTACAGAAGCCAAAAGTCTGTGATCACTTTCCCTGTCTGTCTGACTTCCAGGGATCTGTCTAAGTCTTCGTTTCTTGAAAATGCTCCATCTCAGACACAGAACCTCCCGACAGGAGATCACCTCTATCCATAGAAAGGGGCTAAAATGTGTACATCTCAACATTTCACAGTAAGATTTCCCTAATCCCTCTAATTGCAGTGACATGCCCAATAATGTTGCAATAATAATTCATCACGATAGGACAATCATCCACAGGGGAGGTCCACTAAGTGAATCGAGCATCTACCCTCCTGGCAGCTAATATTTTCATCATTAGAAAGTAGTTATTCACTTTCTGTATTTGGCTGAAGGTAATGGTTTTTGTTTTTCAGATTCTGAGAACAACCTTCCCTCAAAGTCACTTCATTCTACATCCTGGTTCAATCTGCCTCATGTGTTTGTCCTCACATGTCCCGGAGAGGACACAGACCTCGCGGCTCATCTGGTACTGAGGAGGGTCTGAATGTTAGTTAGTAACCAACTATTGGAGATATTTCAGAAGATCAACTATTTTATTGAAACCATGGTCAGAAAGTAGAAAAGTTTAATTAGACAGCGTTGCAGACCCTTGTTTATCTAGTATTCATTCAAAGATTGTCTTAGAGCATTTTAAATGTAATTCCCCAATATTATAGCGGAGAGAAAAAGCAGCAAGATAAATCATAATTATTCATCAAATCACTCAAGAAGGGGTCATAACTGATGCAAAAGAGCAGATAACCTGCAGGTCTCATCTTAGCAACAGGCTGCTGAGAATGGTAGAGAGTTAACAGTGTCCCCTGTCTTACTGGATAGCTAGTGGCAACCCCCATGTTTCCTTCCATTCGCTCTTAACACTATTTTTTATATAATAAAATTTATCATACTAATAAATTTATATAATACACAAATAATTATATGGTATTAGATATATTGTTTTATTATAGATAGATACAACTAACTCATTGCTATTTTCTATATATTCAGTGGTCTTGTAAGCATACAAAAATATTATACTGCATAGAAAATCTGTTTAATCAATTTAGTAAATTCGAAAATCTTAAAAACAATCTTTATAGGGACAGTGTTAGAATTCCTAAATTTCAAAGCTCCTTGCTTCAACAAATCAAATCCAGGTGGTCTTGCCCTTTGAGAGTTGAGGCAGAACCCTCAGAAAATAGAGGTGGTAGCCAGGCAGTGGTGGTGCACGCCTTTAATCACAGCACTCAGGATGAAGAGACAGGCAGATCTCTGTGAGTTCGAGGCCAGCCTGGTCTACAAGAGCTAGTTCCAGGACAGTTAGGACTGTTACACAGAGAAACCCTATCTCTCAAAAATAGAGGTGGTAAGTCTGATCTTTCTAACATCTTCAGTTTTGTGAGGAGTGTAGAATGGGAGATAAGTTCCATAAGCTAGGACTTTCCTCTCTCCTTCTGGGCATCTGCCTTCAATGAATGGGAACGTAGAAAGTGCTGAGGTACCACAGTCCTAGGGCTCTGAACTGCAGCCCTGGCAAAGATGAAGGATGTTGCAGACCTTCTGGGAACCCTGGCTCTCTCTTTGCTCCCATAGCATCAGAGTGACAGAAGAGGAACCTAGGTGGACAGGTGTGTCTGTAGCAGTGCCCTTTATTTGCTATCGGAGCACCTTGTCTGAACAGATTACCCAAGCACCCTGCTGAAGAGATGGGAAGTGCCAGGAGACTTAGGGTACCAGCAGGATGAAGATGCTCCAAGGAAAAGTGTCTTCATAAAGGCTCAGGGGACTGTTACCCAGGCTTCAGGAATAAGTTCCTAAACATGACATGAGGGACCCACATGAGATTGGCTGCACCATAGTAGTTATTACAAGAGGTTGCAGTGAAAAAAGAAAAAAAAATCAGAAAAAAAGCCCTAAAGGATACCCACAGTAGGACCACTATAAGATGCCTCATAGATCGCTTAAGAAGGAAAAAAAAAGGGAAAGTCAGCACCCCAAAAGGTTGAGACCTTACCTAAAATGTACCATTCCTACTAGTCCCAGAAGGAAATTGAACACCGAATAATCTTATTACTTAACTAAAAGGAGATTGGTTAAATCCTAAGAGACAGAAACTTTAATTAGGAAGCTAATTAGCGAGTTTGTCTGGTACTTAGTGAGCCTGGAGGCTTATAGAAAATTAACTACATCTTCATATGCTTAAGTATATAGGCTGAGTTATTTGTACCCCTGGTGCATTGGCTGAGTAAACACACCTGCAGCTCCAAGGAAAGGGCTTTTTTTTCCAGTTTGGCTGTGATCATAAATGGCATGGAGGTTGTTAAGGACCTGAGTGCGTGGGTGCAGTCTACCTAACTCATCCTGTTTTGTCCATGGACACAGGGATCATTCTGTTCTTTTAGATTATGCCCTGGAGATGTTCTCTTCTCTCCTAATACTTAATGAATATGTCTCTGAAGCTCTTCCTCCCCCTCACAGTAGCTAAATTAATAAGGAAATGTAGGTTTCGTGTGGTGGCTCAGCAAGGGTATCTAAGTTCTAATTTTGTTCCATCTTCCTGGTGTCACTGGTGCTGTTTTGAACCTGACTAGTATATTTTTGTTGTGATTCTAATAGTCTCATGAAGATGTAATATCCTGAGAAAGTGATACCAATTTGCTCTGTGTTTCCTATGAGCCCTCAGGTTTTCCTGATGTCATTTGCAAAACTTTATCACTAATGTACTCTTATCCATGCATTAATAAAATGAAGGAATTCTAAAAGATAAACTAATTTTATTCAATAAAAGTGGTATCTGTACTGATACTTTGTTTGTATTTTAACAAATAAAGTTTGCCTGATGATCAGAGTGAGGAGCTAAGCCACTAGAGGCCAGGCAGTAGTGACACACGCACCTTTAATCCCAGGACACGGGAGACAGAGGCAGATGGATCTCTGTGAGTTCAAGGCCACGCTGGGCTACACTAGACTGATCCAGTCTCAAAGAGAAACAGAGCCAGGTAGTGTTGACTCACACCTTTAATCCCAGTACATGGGA
>JAQHUG010000101.1:1108430-1125339 GCA_028555095.1 Dicrostonyx torquatus | reverse complement strand
TTGCTTTTCTGACCCAACTTATTTGGTATTCTGTACACATCTTGTACCTTGATAGGCATCTCCTTCTTTAGGTTAGGGAAATTTTCTTCTATGACTTTGTTGAAAATATTTTTTCTCCCTTTATTTCTAACCTTAGATTTTGTCTTTTCACAGTGCCCTATATTTCCTGGATGTTCTGTGCCAGGAGTTTTTTTTAGATTTAAGATTTGCTTTGACTAATGTATCCATTTTTTTCTATCATGTCTTCAGTGGCTGGAATTCTCTCTTGCATCTCTTGTGTTCTGTTGGTGAAGCTCCCCTTTGTGGTTCCTGTTCAAACTTCTGAAAATTTTCATTTCTAAATTTCCTTTAGTTTCCATTTTCTTTCCTGCTTCCATTTCAGGACCTAAACAATTTTATTAGTTTCCTTCAACTGTATATTTTTTCTTTAAGGGATTTCTTCATTTTCTTTTTAAGTATTTTTTTATCATAGTCATAAATACTATTTTAAGGTCTTTGTCTTATGCTTGAGCTATGCTGCCTTACTCAGGAATACTATGATAAAGTTTCTGGGCTCTAGTGCAGACATATAGTCTTAGCTATTATTGATTGTGTTTTTATACTGGTACCTAGGCATCTGGGATCAGGAAGATTGTAATTCTAAATGCTGATATCTGGTCTTGTCTTTGTTGGAAGGGTGGTTTTTTTCCTTGGTTTCTTAGGAGATTGCAGTTGCTGTGTGCACCTGGCAAAAAACTCTTTTTTTTGAAAACTAGAGTTTTCAAATAAAATATATTTTGAGATATTGAGAGTTGGTCCTTAGGAAAGCGATAGGCTAGAAGGCAGGGGCTCAGGTGGTCCACAGAAGAGAGGAAAGCAGGGTGTTCTACCAGCGTCTGCTTAGTCCCCTGGGAATGAGACCTGAGAGTGAGGAGAGGCCCCCGTAGGTAGTTTGCTACAGAACTATGCATGGAGGAATTGGATTTGGAGGAGAGGAAGGAGAGGTGAATATCTACAGGTAGTCTACCTGCTTCTCTGGCCAGAGTAACCTGCAGGTTCCCCGGGAGTCGGGTGCTAGGATAAAGCAGTGAGCGTGGTGTCTTGGTCACTGTTCTACTGCTGTGAAGAGGCACCATGACCAGAGCAAGTCAAATCATTTAATTGGGGGCTTGTTTATGGTTTCAGAGATTTAGTCCATTATCATATTGGGGAGCATAGGGGCACATAAGCAGACATGGTGCTGGAGAAGTAGCTGAGAGGTCTACATCTGGATCCACAGAGAGATAATGGACCTGGTTTTGGCTTTTGAAGCCTCAAAGCCAACTCCCAATGACACAATTCCTCCAACAAAGCTACATTTATTCCGACGACGCTATACTTCCTAATCTTCTCAAGTAGTGCCACTCTCTGATGACTAAGTATTCAAATATAGGAGCCTATTGGGGCCATTGTTATTCAAACCACCACAAAGGGGAAGGAAGGTTGGAAGAGAAGGTCTACATTATTGTTGATTTACTGGTTATGGTAGCAGTTAGCCTACTTGCTTCCCTGGAAATGCCTTCTGGATAAAGTAATGAGTCAGGGGTAGAAGTTAGGAGGGGAAGATCTGTGTGTTGGACTGGCGATGGGGCCAGGGGAGAAGATAGTCTACTACAGAGCTGGGAATAAGACTTGGAGGAGAAGAGGGAGAGGTAAAGATCTGTAAAGATCTGTAGTTAGGCTACCTGCTTCCCTGGCTGGAGTGACCTGCAGGGTTCCCAGGGCTATTTACACCCTTTATAACTCATTCTGTCATTACAAAGTTCCAATATAATCACTCTGCAATATTATCCCTCTATCCCCAGGTTCTTCTGTGATTCTTAGTGAGTACACTGTGCCATATACCTCTGGGTTCTGCATTCACAGTGAGTTCAATCAACCCAAAGTGTAAAAAAAAAGTCTATATGGATGTACACCTTCTTAGGCCGGGATGCCGAGGGGAGGGCCTTGGGCTTCCCACAGGGCAGGGTACCCTGCCCCTCTTAGGGAAGTAGGGGGAGGGTGGAAGGGTGGTGGGGGAGCGGGAGGGCCTGGGACAAGGGGAGAAAGTGTAATTTTAAATTTTATTAAAAATAAAAAATATGCTCCTGGAACCTACTAGTGCTGTTTTGCTAAATGGAAGCGTTGTCAAACTGACTTCTGAACCCTCATATTTATACCCATAGATTGATGCTGCTCTCAGTCTGGTTAAAGAAGCTTTTGTTTACTATGGGTGGCAATTCATGCAGACTCATGACTAGTCAAAATGCTGAGAATAAGTAGCTGCTGAGTCTTCAGCTCTTAATGAGAGAGCTATGCCACTCCCTTCAAGCTGCAGGAGGTATTTTAGAAAATGGAGCAGATAGAATGTGATAGTCAGAGCATGGGAGGAGTTCATGCCAAGGATGTCTTCTGGACATGACATGGCTGTTGCGCTCATGAACTCACAGCAACCAGTTACCTGCTCAAGACTCACACAAGATAGTGGCATTCTGCCATGGATGGGAGATGGAAGCTCATGAGGCACCACCCCTCCCTTGGGGACTATGGGCAATTAATGATTTCTGGAAGAGGGAGTATTAGTTTCTTCAGTAGTGTGGCCACTGATCAGTAAATAATACTCCAGTAAGTAACCTTCAGCCATGCTGATGTATGCACCAATAAGCTCAGTGGATCATTAAAAATAAGACATGAAAGTAGTGGGGGGACAAGTTGGGAAGAAGTTGTTCAGTGGGAGAGGGAGGGGGATGAGACAGGATAATGGAAGGTAATTTTATTATTTCCATTATAATGAAGATATATTTCATCATATATGTGTCTGAAATTTTCAAAGAATAAAAAAATAATTTTTCTCTCCCAACAAAACATATCTACTGAATATATATTGGCTTTTCTTGTCATTATTCTCTGAGCAATGAACTTTTTTGCACAGTATTCACAAAGAAATAGGTATTATCGATAATCTAGAGATGACTTATATATACAATGGGTATACATAGGATCTATGCATATATATTATTATATGAAAGAGACATGATCATCCTCACATTTTGCAGGAGGCTGAACCATAATTACACATATACTAATTTATGATGAACTGAAAATGATGCTAAAACATATTTTTACTCTTAGAAATGTAAAGTTGGTATTTTACTAAAAGATTATAAATTGTAAAGCCTCTCCAAGAATAAAGTAGCAGAATGTTTAATGCCACCACTACGAATATGCACAGAAGTTTTCTACAATATACACACATGCGTGTGTTTGTACACAATGACTAACAAAACACAAACCATTCTGTAAATCACTTTCATCACTTATAACACAGAAACAAACATTCTCTTATGTGATTATTTCTCTATAATAAAAACTTTTTCCTTGATAACTCTTTACTGTCCTTAATCATCACAATGGAAGTATTAGTACTCCCTTTGTTGTTTGCAGATGAGAAAAATATGAGCCATGAAATTTTTATAACTCTGTTAAATGAAGACAGAAATTAATTAAAAGCCAATGTTGGACTAGAGTCCAGATCACCTTCAGGCTCCTATTTCCCCATATAACAAGTAGATCTGACTTGTCTCCTCTTCTTAAATGTTTTGATCTTTTATAAAACTTGAAACAGCATAGATTTAACACACTAAAAATTCCTCACATGAGGCTCCAGTGTGAGCACATTAATACTAAACTCAAAGTCACCAGTAATGCATCAGTGCCACATTAAGGAAAGGAACCAAAGCACTTCCCCTTGGTGTCATTTCAGCATGAGTGACCCAAGATTTGAATTCTCTACTTAGCTATCCCTGTATCAAAGTTATTCATGTCTGTTATATTAGTTAAAGCTTTGTCTACATGAGTGCTTTCATATGAATCTGTCTGTCCCTCTGTGTCTGAGTATCCCCAACAAAGGGATTTCCTCTCTCCATACTGAACAGCAAAGACAATATCAATGGGGAAGGAATGGCGGGTAATTTACAGAAGTCGTTGACAGAGTTTTAGAAGGGATGATGTTACTGGCTCTGACTGACCCAAACAGATAGCAAACAGGACTGTGAACATCATTGTTTGTCAAACTGCGTCCTTATGTTTTTTCCAACATTCATAGGTATTCATTTTATAAGATTGCTTTCAAACTATATTTGCTGTTTTCATCAAATGATTACCATAACACACATAAAAATATAAGCATTACTCATGTACCAGGGCCATAAAAGGGTACATATCTTAAGATTACAGTTATACATTAGCCTAGGATTACATGGAAAATCTGAGGCAAGCAAAATTGGATGTTAAATTGTTTTCTTAAAGGTAGGTTAGGCAAACAGGCTGAGTACACAACAGGATAGCAGACTTAAGGGACCCCAAGGTGTATTATTAACTCTGGCTGTCAGGCCTAGCAAAAATTTCAGTCTCTTAGAACTGGAAAGACATTTTTTTTCATAATGCATTGCCATAGGAGTCATGGGCCAGACCTCCCGTCAACCTAACAATATAATTTGGATAGATCCCTCAATAGGAACCTGAAAGAAAATTCTTCTCCATACATCTGTCTTTGAGGGAACATTTTGCCCCAATATATTAATCCTTTCCTAATCTCTCTAGGCTTACTATAAATTCTGTTCACACAGTCTCTTTCTGACAGATACTATGCAATTATCTTCCCTTTTCTAGATCAGAACCATTCTGTTTCCTCAACAGACAAGAAGCACTGCCATTGGTACGAAGACTCTACCTAAGGCCAGTCTCATGAATGAGAAACTAAGCAGCGTAGCATTCTGGAATTTGTCCTTAAACTCCGACTTCATTATTAAAAGCTGCCAGTCACCTGGTGTAATGTAGTGGGGTGTTCTTTTTGACAGAATATTTTCATATTACTGTCATTGTTCCAGTGCAGATTTCTCAATGTAGCTAGCCACTTGGGTGGGAGCATAATCCATCTAACAAATGAATACTAGGCATTGGTCAATGGTCATGCATAAAGGGATCAGTGACGCATCAGATTGATATAGTAAAAATTCATCTGACTAGAAAAATGCAATAGGAGTGGTAAGCTGGATGAAAGAGGGCACAGTGTCAGTACCAGGAACTAAGGAGTGCTTAACGCCCAAATTAGGAGGGACTGAACTCAAGAGAGACTTTCTGGAGGATGAAAATGAGGATGAAAAGGAGTTGTCTTTAGAAGCCACAATGTTTGAAGGTGTGTGTGTGTGTGTGTGTGTGTGTGTGTGAGAGAGAGAGAGAGAGAGAGAGAGAGAGAGGTATTACAATAAAAAGAATAGCACACACCAATGAAAGTTGATTATAACTGGTTTATATTCCTTAATTAAACCAAGCTGCAGGCAAGCTTTTGGTTTCACACATGTACACTAGGCTGTCTCTGGACCCACCCACTTAAACACCAAAATAAAGCATACAGTGTTTGTTATTTAGCAGATGTGCAGCTAAACACCACTTCAACTCTAATATCTGTTAGTTTTCATTGTAAGCTCAGCCTAGTACCAACTGTTTGGGTTGAGCCTGGAGGAGTGGTACTAATGGTGAAGCCCCAAGAGCTAGTGCAGGTGCTGGTGTTATCTGGAGAGCCCTCTGTAAGTTGGTCTTGGCCCAGGCAGGAGGAGCAAACCTGCAAAACATGTTCAAAAATTGGTCGGGTCAAAATAAACTTTGAAGACTGTTAGTTTTTACCAGAATAACAATCTGCCTTCTCAGCTCTCTCAATGAACAGATGCCTGAGGTCTCCAGGATGGCAGTTAACTGGATGCCTCTCCAGCCACACCTCCCACTGAGTGTTAGCCCACCAACTCCCAAGTCTCCCCTCCTCCACGTTGCCCATGCCTACAGGAAGCAGTCAGCCATAAAGTGGCATCCATATATCCAAAGAGTCTGGGATGTTTGGGTGGAGACTTCACCCCAGCTCCTTGCGTCCATATATCCAAAGAGTTCAGGATGTCCGGGTGGGGCTCCAGCCCAAGTCTCTTCCTGAAAAAGTCCCCCATAGGTGGCTCCACCCTCAGGGGGCATTTCTCTGCCCCCAAGAAAAGCCACCATGGGTGACTCCACCCCTGAAGATATTAAAAGTCTCCCACCTCATGGTTTCTCCTTGTGTTCTCCTCAACTTCTCCTGGGGTCACCCAGGAATGTTGTGCTCAGAATAGACCTGAGTTTATTGGTTAGTTTGATTAGCCTATTACATCAGTGGTGATGGATTCCTGTTAACCAGAATTTAAACTTAGCATCAACATTTAAATGCCACCAACTTGAGAGCTTTTTTGCTCCTTACTAAAGTACTTTGACTAATTTTATAAATGTATTATTAAATTTTTAATATTATTATTTATTTACTTACATTATTATTAATTTTTTTATATACCAATCCCAGTTTCCCCCTCTCACCTTTCCTCCTGCTCTCCCCTCCTTCCCCTCCCCCACCTCCCACCTGCTCCTCAGAGAGGTAAAGGCCTTCTCTGGGAAGTCAGCTATGACTGCCTCATCCCCTCACTGAGACAGGAGTATAGGGCAGGTCACAGAGGCAAGAAAAGACAGAACTTAGTTTCAAAGAACTAAGATCCAAATCAGCTATAAATCAAACAGACAAGTGATTACTAATCATTAATATTGTGTGTTGTGTGTGTGTATGTGTGAGAGAGAGAGACAGAGACAGAGAGAGAGACAGAGAGAGAGACAGAGAAAGACGCAAAGAGAGAATACCATAAAGGAAGCAATCCCAAACTCAGTGATTGAACATTTGCTCTCTAGTGGCTTATCTGTCAAGTTGGGTGTGACTCTTCTTAGCTTGTCTGAAATGTCTAGACTTGGCTTTAATTTAATTTTAGAGCTGCATAGACTAACGGAAAAGCTACTAAAGTTAACGGAGAAGTCCTTTAGCTATAATGTATGGTTCCTCTGATGGGACACAAGGGCAAGAGGGAAAACAGAATCAGGTGGCCCTGCTCAGAACTTGTAATGGTCATTTTTTTCTCACGTGGTAGTCAGTAGAAGGGGATGGATACTTGGTGAGCAAGAACAGAAAGCAAGAATTAGGACAAATAATCCATTTTGCTACAGTCAACAGGAGAATAAGTTTATTGGGAAAAATCATTTGTTAAAAGTCTATATAAGTTAGGCATGGCTATGCATACTTGCAATCTCAGCACTGCTCAGGAATAGGCAGGGGAATGAGTTCAAGGCCAGTTCCGTTATAATAATGATGATGATGGTATGTCACATTTTGTATTAGACACATCTATTGTGAGTGGGACCTCTTATGGGGGAAATCCTCATCACATGAATGCCCTGATAAAAACTGTGTTGTCTGGACACTAGGCTATCCTCTGCCTGGGAGAATGACAGGCACCCCAATTTAGCGCCCCCACAACTGTAGTCCTCAGAATATTCATCTGCAGTAGTCAGGCTGGCTGCCCTACCTACATTCAGCACACTTTTCATATTAATTGGGGATTGATGTAATTCTTTTCTGGCTGGTTGCACAAATAAAATTTTAACAGCTGGGCCACAATTAAATTTAATTGGATACTTGAACAGCAGAACTTGTTCAACTTACCTATTAAGTGCTCAGTGATTTTAGTGTTAGCCCACATTACTCTGTCACTCATCCTCCCTAAAATTACAGTTTATATTTTCAAATGTCATCAGTAACTCTTTGCTCTGATCATAAAGTCAATGGTTCCAGCTGTGACATTGATCCCAGTTCTTGTGTATCTTTACCTGGAAACCCCAGAGTCCCTGAGTCCCTGCATCCTATCTCCTGAGCTGTCAACTACAAATGGCTTTGCCTGTGAACTGTCCTTTGCTTTCTCCGTAATATGCTCTTTATTGCCACCTACACACATAATTTTACTAGCCTCTTGGGAGTTTCATAGTCACTCATAATTCTTCCCCTATCATGATACTGTGTATTTTATTGTTTAACTTCTATTTTGACATAATTTTAGATGTTCCAAAGAATTTTGAGAGTAAAATGAATTCCATATTAAGCTCAATATTAATTTATTTTCACTTTTACTTTTTTATTTTCTTTCAAACATACACCCCACACAATATGTGTATAGTATCTATATCATGTTTATATGTATATAAACACATATGTGCATGTGTGTCTCTCATTATACACACATACATTTACATACACTTCTATATTTCTGAACCATAAGAGAGTTGTAGACATGTTTTTTATTCCTAAATGCTTCAGTTTACAAATAAGGACTTTATCTTGCTTAATAGCAGGAGTAATTATTAAAATTGAAAATTATACCAACAATACATTTTCTTATCTATATATCTTATTCAGTGTTCTCCAGTTATCCTGATGATGTCCTCATGGCTAGCACCCCAGGTCACATGCTTCTTTCAGTTGTCATGTATGTTTAAATTCACTTTGCATAGCAACCTAAAACTACTTGTACTTATTCTCCCTACACGGAATCATCCTCTCCCTTTACTGAAGACTTGTTGACTTTGTTTAAAGTTCATGTCTGATCACTGTCAAAATTAGAGTCAGATGTAAAACACAAAGCTACAAATACTTTAAATGAGTATTAATCTTTAGTAGCCAGATTCCCATAGTCAGGCAGCTATAGTAATCCAATATCATTCCCATTTGTTATCATACTGTAAGACTCAAGGACAAGGGAAATAGAAAATATCTCCAGTTGAGCAAAGCAAGTGTGCACTGTGTACTCAATATAGAGACGTAAGCTAGTTGTCATATTTGCCTGGCAAGATCCCTTCCACCAAGACTACTCATCTCTCATTGGCAGGCTCATGATCGCTCTGGCTTCAGATAAGAGACTGTAAAATCATACAGCCCAGGCCCTAATTGTAGCTAGTTACATGCCATTTCTAGTGTGCTTTGCAGTTCTTGAAACCCAGTCTCTGCTTGGTGTCCCAGTTCCAGAGACTGTCTTTAGTTCTTAGCATCTTCTATCCCTTGCACTTATCTCTGTTAACTTCTTAGTCTTTTAGCTCCAGGACCATACTTTGATTTTAATATATCTTTCCTTGACAATGAGATCACTAGCCATGAGTTTGACTAGTCACCGTGGCTCTACAAAATATGGACTGTTTTCATAATACTGAATATCCCCTTGGTTTCCAAAATATCTTCCCTTCTTTATATTCCCTATAACTTTGTTGTACATACATTATAGAAGAAATACAGACAGACAGACAGACACACACACACACACATCACACACAAAGTACATGAGCTTTATTTTCTGCCTTTTCCAAGTCACTACTTTACTGTCCATAATTTCTAGATCCTGGCTGCATCTGGACTGGGTTATCCTCATCTGTCTTCTGGCTCTCCCATTTAGCAGGTTTACTTTCGTATTTGGACCCTTTCCAAGTCGTCCTAACCTGCCACTTCTGGCCATAAGTAGCCAAACTACCTCTCATTATTGCAAAGTGTTAGTTAATTAAACAACCATATGGGCTGGCTGCAGGTTGTTCAATCAATGTCAACTTGTCAGAGATCCCTAGAGAATATGGAAGGGCTTTCAGCTTGGAGCTGCACTGTTCAATACTTTTGTTTTTAAACCAAGGACTAGAAGAAAACTAGAGAAGGAATGTCAAATATCAAAGATTCTGTAGCTCAGAGAAATCATAAAGATAGTGTCCCAATAATATATATTCTAAGCTAAGACTACAATGAAATGGGAAAATAAATATATCCTGAAGTCAATACATATAAGAACCTTTCTTTAGCTTCAAAACTTAGCTTACCAAACAGAAAAAGAGAGAAAAATCTCATTTATCACACTCATTATTATTTGACTATCCGGCAATACCAATCTGTAAACAGCTCTTTTGTACACTGTGCTGACTGCCTTTGAGTTGATTTTTTTCTATCTAGGAGATCCTTCCCTGTTCCTTTTGCCTCCTTTCATCTTCTTCTTCCATGATTCAGATGGTTGCCTCCTCAGAGCCTTACTGTGCTGTTTGCTTCTCTTCTGTGGCCCAGTGTGTTCCTGTTTGTTGTACCAAACACATCACATAGGAAGTAGAAGACTTACTTCCGATTCCTGAAGGCCTCTGAGAGATCTCTGAGACAGAGATGCTGGGCCTTGTTTGTTCTTTTACCTGCCTTCTCTATAATACTTTGCCAGATCATGACACACTAAACGTTGGATAAGTATCTGAAAATGCTGAAACAAACAAGTTCCTTTAATAATTTCCTCTTCTTTCATGGGCTTGCTTCTAGAAGGCTTAAGCTACTTCAAGCTGCCTTTCTGAATTTTTGGAGGCTTCCACTTTTACCTTTGTCTGACCACAGTTGATGCTGTTGCCTGTTCATTGTTGAAAGCATAACACTTTCTTTGGGAGGTGATTTTCACCTTGACTTACTCTCCTTGATAACTTGCTGTTAAATTTCCAACCTGTCCTTGCCTTGGGGGCCTACATTCACCTTCAACTCCTTGTTTTATTTTATTGCTGGGTCCCCAAACCTGTAATTAAGGCCAGACTTGTTCATGTCTCCATCTACAAGCCCAGCTTCTATCCTGAGAACCAGCATATGTAAGAGTCATTTTCTTTACCACTGTTCTGCTGTCCCCTCTTGTCCTTCCTTGTCCTCCGCTGGCCTTAGGTGAGGACTGGGGAAGCAAGCTCTGGGCTTTAGCTGACATCAGGTGTAAGACAAGCTGTCAACATGACAGAGTGTCTATTAAAGTACATGCTTTTGTATAATTCATTAGCAGGAAGGCAACACACACCATGAACAGAATGCCTTATTACATTCTGACTCGACAAGCCAATCAAGATGTCACATGTAAGCACAATAGAAATTGAGCTTCTTCAAAGGGGGCAAGCCAGCATCCAGGATCCCTAGCCCTGTCCTGGAAAGCAGGTGATTTAGGGATATATAGATTCAATAACAGAAAGGCCATCATGGAAAAAAAAATGAAATACTGTGCTAAATAGTACGGTATCACATACTTGCAATCTCAACTCATAGGAAGTAGAGGTAGGAGAAATGCAAATTTGAGATTGACCTGAGCTATAGCACAGCTGTGTTCTAGTTTTCTCTCTCTTGCTGTGATAAACGCCATATCCAAAAGCAATGTGGAGAGGAAAGGGTTTATTTGGCTTACCCTTCAACATCATTGTCCCATGATTGAGGGAAGGCAGAGTAGGATCTCAAGACAGGAACTTGGAGACAGGAAGTGAAGCAGAAGCCATGAGAAGGCCTGCTTCTAGGCTTGGCTTGCTTTCTCATACTACCTAGGACCATCTGCCCTGGGTGGGTACCAGTCACAGTGGTCTGGGCCGGTCCACATCAGTCATCAATCATTAACCAAGAAAAGGCCCCACAGACAGGCACATAGGATAATCTGGTGGAGGAAACACCTCAACAGAATTCCTTCTTCCTAGATGTGTATAACTTTGTGTCTGGTTGACAAAAATCAACCAGAAAAATGAACATGCCTCAAAAACCCAACCGCAAAGAAAAAGAATAGCAAAGCTTTCTAAGTGAAGTCTTTCTTGATGAACATTTGAAAAAATTTTGTCTAAGAACTATTTAAATGCAAACTGGGGTGTTTTCACAGGTTTCAGGCAGTTCAGTAGTATATAAATGTACACGTACACTATACATTTCATTATCTAGAAATAGATATAATTTCTACATTTTAATGTAATTTCTGTATTTGTATAATAAGTATTTTATATTCAAAATATATTTTTAAGAACACCAGAAAGGGATGGTGAAGTGTCTCAGAGGGTCAGAGTGCTCAGTGCTCTTCCTGAGAACACAGCTTTCATTGCCAGCACAGACATTGTGGAGCTCACAACTACCTATAACTCAGCTAGAGAAGAATTGACACTTCTGGTTTCTTGTGCATGCACCTGCTTTCACATGCATGTGAGCACACACACACATACACACAGACAAACAATTAAAAATAACAACACAAATCAATAAAATAAAGGATATTCTAAAAACCCTGAATATCAGGCATTCTTTATGGTACTTGTACTTGTGTGAAAAGGTGAAATAGTTACATTCTAAGATGTCTTTAGCTTCTACAATTTCCAACTTATAAATTACTAAAGCATTCCTTTCATCCCATTCTCTACAGTTATGCACATAGTTACATTTCAACATACCATCTTGCAAACCTATTTAATGAATATGGAGTCTTTGTATTCAGTTCAACTTTGCCATTCTTCTAAGAAGGCCACATCCAGCACACAAACTCTTTAGTAAGTATCTGTACATAAATGAACTGAAGAATGAGAGGATGGATAGATGGATGGATCAAACAAACACGAACTGTTACTATTGTGGGAATTGTTCTCTGATTTTTGAGGAATCCTCCAACTTTTTCCTGATTAATAAAATGGAAATTATTCATTCTCTTATCTGAACTATTAGAAGAAATGGTAATACATGCCTTTAAACACACTGGAAACATAAATATATTGGGAAAAGCATATTTTGAGAATCTTTTTTCTTTGACCTTAAATTTTAATGTTTTAAATTCCTGTATAAAAACTTTGTGTTTTAAATTCCTGTATTAAAACTTTGACACTTTTCATATTAGGGAGTTTTATAGCAGTCATTTAAGGTTTACATGCATTTTTATTCATGAGATTAATTTTTTACTATGTCATATTCTTTGTAAGAAATCTTTACAGAGCCATAAAATCTTTTGTGGCATGGGTTAGAATACATTAACTAAATAATATGGCTTTAGTTATACTACCTAAATTCAATGTGTTAGATAAAAATTATGTACTTCACCATTAATTATCAATAGCAAAAGCAGGAACAGCATATAAAATGCTTATCAAGGCTCAAACAAGAAACTTTTCTTTTTTTGGGTGGGTAGGCATTGATCCCTTCAGCTCACACTTACTCTGCTGTCTTCCCCAGATACTGATTCCACCCCTTTCGCCTTATTCACACCTTCAGTTACGTAAATCCAGAAAGCTCCTAACCAAAGCTAGATCCATCAAACACCTATCTTCCCTAAATCCAAGCTTAAAATGAATGCCAAGTTGTCTTCTGGAAACTGTGGCTGTAACATGACAATTTGATGTCACGCCCCCAAAGCCCTTCAAATAACTAGCAGAAGGTGTTTTGTGCATTCAGTACTCTTAATTATAATGTGAATTTTTGGTCTATGTTGATTGTAGCCTCTTGGAGAGTGTTTATTCACTGAATCACGATAATGTTGGAGACAGTTTAAGGAAAGTAGGAAAATTTCCTTAGGGTAGTGGGATACACAATGACCTACACAAACACAGAACTAGATAGTGACAGTACTGGACTAGAATCGATCGCTGTGCCTTAGACAATCTTTCAAAGACAATTATTCGGTTATTTTTGCTTCTCGAATATTTTCAATGGTTGTTGACCTTTTTATGTTCAAGTCCATATGGAGTGGGTCTATGAAGATGTCCTGATTGAGTCATTTCTTTACATACTGGCATGTTGTTTCCCACTCTCAAATACACAGTCAATGTCTGCAACACAGAACACCTATTAATGGCTTTATGAGAGAGACAGACACAGAGAGAGGGAGGGAGGGAGGGAGGGAGAGAGAGTGAGAGAGAATAGTACAACGAATTAGTGCTGATATTCTCCAGATCCCTACTGTCTAAAGTCTTTGCAAGGAATAGAAAAGGAACTATGGTTGTGTGTTGTTTGTTCATGTTCTGAAGATTTTGAGTTTATATTTGCCACATATTAAAAACAGTCAGAATCCTTGAGGTAAACCGGATAGATCAAAGCAAATTCAGATGACTTATCAGAAACTAGAGTCGCACGATGCCGCTAGAGGGCAACCTAATGTAATTATGAGGGTGTGTTTTTCCAGACTCCCGAGAATCTGAGGTAAACCTGAAATGTTTCAGGAGAAAAAAATATTTCAAACAAGAATATCTATACAGGATGTTAAAATACACAACGCAAGCAATACAATCTTCTGACTCTGGTTTGTTCATTGAGGACATAATTACTCTTCTCTGCTTGATACTGTTTGCCTTGGTTATTTTTAATTTGCCCTTATCCCAGCTATTGCCTATTGCTATTTGAGGTCATAAATTAACTTTGTATTAATGCTGAAAGACCATTACATAGTGTGAGTCACCATTTTCCGATTTCCTACACAAAATTGAAAGATTCCATGAGCCACTGCAAACACACAGGGACCCCCTCTGACCGCCTTCACCATAAATTCCCCAGTCCCTTCCCTACTGTTACCATAGCCACAGAGTTCTCATGATCTAACCCAAATTCCTAACTCTATGCAGAAACCCACTCCTGGTTTATTTTGGGTACTCTTGGAAACAACTGTTACCTATGCAGAGGACTCTATGATGTCCTTTCTGGCCTTTTCCTCTTCTGGCGGCACAGTGTGCTTTTCAGCTAGCTTCTCTTTGACATCACATGCCACTGCTGCCTTCTTTCTAAACAAGAAGAAGAGCAGAAATTGTTTATTTTGTTGGTTTTGTTCTCTTTAACCTTTTGCTCCAAACCATTGGATTGACTTGTCTCTCAGTGCCGAGTTGGGGTCTGTCCGACTGTCACGGATGAGATGAAAGAGATGGCCTTTTCTTGCTTACTTTGGCTTTACCTCAATGTTTACCAGGGCCCATGTTCAACATGAATGCTTGCTGCTTCTAATCCCTTCAGCAGGAAAACATGAAAGCAGACCCAACTCTCTGCGAACTAGGAAAATGGTTCCTTAAATCAGCCCTCCAAAAGCCTAGCTACGGGGCAAGCCACAGACCCCTTGTGACTAAAGGCAACTTCTCAGGCGAACATCAGTGACAAAGCAGCATTCAGGGACTTCTGAGTGGAGGAGCCTGTGAAGTTGGGTCCAATGGCCTCAGCGATGTGCCTATCACTTGGAGTTCATCTCTAATAATATCACATGAATGCAATCTTTCCAGGGTCACAAATCAGGTGGCTTCTTCAATCTGTGTGCCAAACTCCTGAGCTATGTATGTGTCATGCTGCAAATATGTGGGCATTGAGGCCTGGGTTTTCTGGGATGCAGACCTGAGCCAGCTCTGCCACAAGACTTCAACAACGTCAGGAACTCCAGCAAACAAACATGCTGCTGGTCAATGCTGTGTTCTTTCCCCACTAAGGATAAAGGCTCCAATCCAAACATCGACAGGACATTCTTGAGCTGAAGGGCATAGCCGCTCATACACACAATAGAAGGTCATCATGGAAGGGAGTTTTCTTTAGTAAATGAATGGTTCACTTTCCCCCATTATTTCTCTTTCCTTAACAGTTGAAGGAGAATGAAATGGAAGCAAGAAAAATGCTTTACGTTTTATCTGTTCTCGTTCACAGAAAGGAATGTGACCACTAATTGGTCTCTCTAGTGCTTACCATATTAAATATTGGCTATGAAATAAGAACAGAAAGCCCATTTCCCACTTCGCCTATTCTCTCCGACACGGATAAATGTTAGGCATTCACCAGTAGCTGTAATGAACATGTTTTCAGGCCTTTCACTGTGCCCCACACTTGTGCTGATCTTGTTTGAGCATATTCTTTTGTTCCTGTTGTTGCTTAATCTTCATCACAGGATTTGCAGGTATGATCATTATCATCATTATTTCCATTGTATGTATAGAGAAACTGAGACTGGGAGAGTATAAGAATTGCTGGAGTTCTCACAGCTGGCAAAGCGGTCAGGCCAGTTCTGAGTTAGCATTTGAAATGACATTCTAGACTAGGCTTACACAGTACACTGGACTACGGCGTGTGTGAAGGTGATGTGATTTCACCTCTATGTCACCAATCACAAATGTCCATTTTGTTTAAGAGTCTATGTTGTAAAAACAGGTACAATAACAGGGAAATGAAGCATTTATAAATTTTGCAAATCCATGGGGCAAGAAAAACCTCCAGACTTCACAGATGAGGTTTTGGCTCTATATCCCACCTGTTAGGCTTGCACAGAGGTAGACTAACAGCTCCAGCTATATGTCAAGTTCTAATTGAATATACTTTGTACAGCTGAAGATGAGTGGCTAGCAATATCCACACATAGTTACACTGTGTAGTACAGGCCCAAGGCCCTGCTGGACTCTCTAGAAGAGAAAGAAAGAATATGAAAGATGACCTTGGTTTTCAATTGGAGTTTGACAAAAAGATCAGGCTCAAGGTTTTATGACAGCCCTAAGTGATTCCCAATCCCCAGAGCCAGCTGGTCACTCTTGATGCCAGCCAGTCCAACCCTAGGGACACACTTTGCTTCCTGCTGCAGCAAGAGCAGACTGATATCTGGAATTGATTTGTCATCAATCTTTGCTCCGGGGGTCCCTTAGATCTTTAAGTATGTTTGGTGTTAACTGTACTTGATAATATTTATGACAATAGAAGTCAATAAGTATAATTTAAAAATATTCATCAACTTTCAAGTAATAGTAACAGACCATATGGCATTTTATTTAAACTTGACTACATTAGTCTCCCACTACTGAGAAATGGCATTGTTTCACATTTTCAAGTGCCTTTTACATTTATTTATTATATGTGTGCATATATGCATGTGTATATGTGTGCACGTGTGTATGTGTATGTAAAAGCATGACATACATGTATAAGTCAACTTTTATGACGTGGTTCTCTCCTTTCACTGTGTGGGTTCCAGGGGTTAAGTTCAAGGCTCCAGGTTTGACGAAGCATCTTTCTAACTCACATATGCCTTTAATGGATTATTTAATGAAATGTACCATGATTCTCATCTCTGTTTCTTCATTTATGATGTTGTACTATGCTGTTTTGATTGATGTTTGTGAAGAATGCATACTTTGCACAGATACACCTTTTGTAAGGGGAACCTGGAAGACTTCCTGAAGTGTTGTAGGAACACCTCAGTGTTCTCAGTGTTCTCACACACTTGGGTAGGTTTTTTTTTTTTTT
>JAQHUG010000101.1:1093256-1104361 GCA_028555095.1 Dicrostonyx torquatus | reverse complement strand
GTGGGGGACGTCTAGGCTGGGACCCACTTACCCTCCGGGTCGGATGACTGGATCAGAAGCCCTCTCCAAGGGCCTGCTGCAGTCAAAAGGCGAAGTTTTTAGTTTTTTAAAAAACCATTTGGATTAGCATACACAATATTTGGGTCATTATGGTATTCTGAAACAAAATTTTCATTGTTGTTGATTCTCATTCATACCTTCATAACTCCAGTTCTGGTCTTAGCAGCTTGTATGGTTTGCTGCCTATGGCTTATCTTGGCAAATGCATAGAAACTCCTAGTCCAATAGACAACTACCTGAGCAGTGAGCTTCAAGAATCTCAAAAGTACTTGACTTTCCCTGTGGACTTCATCATTAATGTAATCTTTGGCTTAAGACATTGGATATTCCTACTAACTGTCCTTTAAACAAACCTATATTAAGAGACATAAATTCACAAGACTCAGAGACAGGGAAATAAGTGTGAATAAAATGGAATAAATTCATGTATTAGCAAGTGGTTCCCTGAGAAGATGGAGAATGAGAATAAGAGGCAAGTGCTAATGGTTCAAACAGGCAGAGATAGCCTAAGAGGCTATCTTCAAGGACCACTTCACCCTGAAGTAGAGGAACACAGCAGGGTATAAACTTGAGAAACCTGGAATCCTCATCTGGGATGGGAGGAAGGTTTTCTTTTGTGTTACTTAATTCTTATTTTTAAATGAAAACACTCTTCTCTTTAAAACATAGAGAGGACTGTAACAAAATGATTAGATATTCCTGTCCTTCAGGATTCTAACAAAGATAAGAAGCAGTAAGTTCTCAGGGGTGTGTACACATATGCATGACATAGAAGGCTACTGCAGGGAACAATCTTGGCAGTTGTGATGAAGGCCAAATCCTTATGCCTGCTGGGTAAGCTGTCAGGAAGCACAAATGGAAAACTAAGGCAGTAGATGGTGTTGCAATACACATGATTCCTCTTCTACTGGGCTTCAAGTGATTGGGCCAGGCCCCCAAAGAATACCTGGATAGTCTCCTTTATATAAAAGCAACTGTAAATTTTAATGAAAACTACAAAATGCCTGCAAGACTGCTGGAGAAGTAGAAAACTGACCCTTGCCCACCATTTTGCTTAAATAAGCTCCTTTCTAAAGCTTATTATTATTATTAAAGATAAATAAAATTATCTTCAAACCTAGGGACTAACTAGAAAAATACAGAGCAAAGAGAAGATAAAGAGAAAAAGTTTGTAATAATTAAAGGAAATAGAGAAGATATAGGACAGAAAACATAGTCAAAGGAAATATAGGACAGAAGCAGAGAAATTGCCACAGGGAGATATGCAAAATTATAAGTGTGATAGAGAAGTGACAAAGAGAAAGTGACAGTCCTTGGGGTAAGTTACCCTTAACACTGGATTTATAGTAGGAATTAGAGAAGTAAACATTATTTACAATTTTCTTCTTCCTTATCGTTAGTGTGGGAATAAGAAGTTATCTGAACACATGTCCTTGCGGCACAATTGAGCGTCTTTTGGATATATACCCCAAAGTGGTATTACTGGGTCTTGAGGAAGGTTGTTTTCTAATTTTCTGAGGAATTGTTACAAAGGGGTTGTACCAGCTTGCATTCCCACCAGCAATGCAGAAGTGTTCCCTTTTCCCCACAACCTCTCCAACATAAGTTGTCATGAATGTTTTTGATTTGGGCCATTCTTACAGGTATAAGATGGAATCTCAGAGTTGTTTTGATTTGCATTTCTGTGATGACAAAGGATTTTGAACATTTCCTTAAGTGTTTAGCAGCTTTGTTTGTCATAGCCAGAACCTGGAAACAATCTAAATGCCCCTCGACTGAAGAATGGAAAAAGAAAATGTGGTACATTTACACAATAGAGTACTACACAACAGAAAAAAATACAAAAATGACAGCTTGAATTTTGCAGAAAAATGAATGAAGTTAGAAAACATTATTTTGAATAAGGTAAACCAGACACAGAAAGACAATTATCACATGTCCTCACTCATAGGTGGTTTTTAAACATAAAGTAAAGAAAACTAGCCTATAAACCACAATCCCAGAGAACTTAGACAACAATGCAAACACTAGGAGGAACTTACATAGATCTAATCTACATGGGAAGTAGAAAGTAGAAAAAGAAAAGATCTCCTGAGATTCCATTGGAAACATGGGGACCTTGCAGGAGGGTTGAAGCGGGGAGGGGAGAGGCAGGGAGGGGAGCAGAGAAAAATGTAGAGCTCAATAAATATCAATAAAAATGTATATATAAAAAGAAGTTATCTGACTTTGCCAGGCAGGCTTAATTGACCTAAATTCCTAACTCCAAGGAGCAGGTCTCTGGACCAGAGCTTCCTATCCCTGCATTCTTTGTTGGGTATCTGATTCTTTCTTATTTGTTACAGAGAATATGTATGATCTCTTCCCTCCCTGGATCGAGTCCTTATCCTCAGTTACACTGAGGGTAGGAGGCAACCTTTCAGACAGTCTCCAGTGATCTCTACCTGCTGGAATTCCTAATGCCCTTTGTGTATCTCCTCCCTTTAATGTGGGGTGCACCTAATAAGTAGAACACAGCAAGAGGATGAATGTTCATTTTTAATGGAAGACTGTGACTCTGTCTTGTTAGCACTCCTTACCTATCTGACCCTTCTCATTTGTTAGTGAAGCAAACTGCTGGGCTGCAAGTTGCTCTAAGAGAAGACCCACCTGACACAGAATTGAAGGTAACAAAAAAATTGAATGCTATTGTCAAAGTCCAGCCTCAATGAAATTCATATATTCTAGGGTAGGAGTGTGAGGATTAGAATTTTGAAACAAAAGGAACAAAGATATGAGAGAAATAAGAGGCAGAAACACAGAATAGCATCTGGAGGGAAATTCAGTGAATACTGAACCCTGAGTCCATCTGCGTTTATTTTCCACATGCGTATATATTTCACTCCAAAAGGGGAGAAGGGAGGCAACAGACTTCATTAATATGATATAAGGAATAGACTTGAATTCTCTGACCTTCCGTCCAGGTGGAATGGACCCACCTCTATACTCAAAAAACTAATTAACCGCACTTTAGGTCAGAATCTCTTGTTCGTAGCCTTGTCTGTTGTCAACAACTTTGAAAAAGTGAAAAATAAGCACAAACTCTCCGAACTCCAGTCAAGATAGAACAAGCTCACATCTGTGGGCCCTCACATGCTATGCCTCAGATAGCTCATTTGTGAAACTGAACCACAACAATGATGATAACACATGGCTTCTGTACTATTAAAGAGTTTGGAGCATATTCAAAATCATAACGGCACCTGACACACAGTAAAGGCAAAGCCAAGCCGGGTGGTGGTGGCACACGCATTTAATCCCAGCACTTGGGAGGCAGAGGCAGGCGGATCTCCGTGAGTTCGAGACCAGCCTGGTCTACAAGAGCTAGTTCCAGGACAGGTTCAAAAGCCACAGAGAAACCCTGTCTCGAAAAACCAAAAAAAAAAAAAAACAAAACAAAAAAAAACGGTAAAGCCAATGTAAGCTTCTCAGTACTGCTACTTACTATCACAGCCAGGAAAAGATCAGAGGAAGATGGCTGAGCTCTCTCTAGGGAAAGCGCATTACTAATGCATTAGTAATAACAATGTTACACCTTACATTGCCAACCTTAAATTGTCAGTCTTAATTTCCTAAACTTTAAATATTTCTTAGACACAGCTACCCTGAGAACCGAGTGCTTTTCTGATCTTGGGACAATAAAAAAGATTTCTCAACTGTGGGAGAAATAAACTACAAAGACATCTACTTGGTTCTCATCATAAAGTGATTTTTCTCAAACATATTTCTTGCGTATATAACTATTTGCTAAAAACATGGAAAGGATTGTCTTGGAACATGGAGTGGAAGCTGCTTCTATCTAGCCTGTGGTCATTCTAGAATCTCATGGAACCATTCCTTCTATGACTTTTTGTTGGGTTGGAGGCAAGGGGTGTGTGGGAAGGAGTGTGCAGCACGCAAAGGGCAAGCCAACAGGTCGTTATGGCTCATCTCTCTTTTCTAAGTCACAAACCAAGGCAGACATTGTTCCAGCACTACTTCTCTGCACTGTCTCATTAGGAATGAATGGATGCTTGAGTGATGGCTTCTCCAAAACATTTGCCCCAGTAAAAGAAAGCTTCAGGTAATAAGTATTTTTATTTTTAAAAATACTGCCAAAAGCAACAGATGGAATGTTAAGTACTAATTGAATAATGTTCCTGGTTTTGTAAATATGGGGCTGAACATAGATCTCAAGGAATTTTTCCACTCCTAGAGATCCAAGAAAAACAAAAGGGCACCATCTGTTGACCAAGGCAAGGAAACTGTGACCAAAGTGTGTTTCAATCTATTCTTTCTTGTCCTTTTTCAATCGTTTCCATAATCTTGCAGTAGCTGCTATGCTGGGGTAGCCAGGGAGATGATCTTCATAGCTGGATTGCCATGAGGAAGACTGAACTGCCTATAATATATAAGTGCTTTATATCAGTTTTCAAGATGTTATTTGACTATCTCAGTTTCCAAATAATTTCAAAGAATTCCTTTGTCTAGCTGCTTCAACTGGAGATAGCAAATCATGCTGATTTGGTTTACCTTTGAAATCAGACAGGATGCCAACCCCATGCTACCTGAGAAACCTTGTGCATGTTCCCTAACTTTCACTCTCATCTGTAAAGTGGGATGAAACGCCTACCTTGCAGGGTTGCTGATAGGTGTGATGCTGTGAGAAGTGAAGTGGAGTATGAGAAGTCGGGTTGGGGTAGAGAGATTGAAAGCCTTGCTTGGCTCTGGAGGAGCCACTCTGAGATAACCACTCTGGAGTCAAGCACTTTGCATATTCCAGGATACTAATGGATTGTATTAAGCCTCACTCCCAGCTCCTAGACTCTCAGCTTTAACAACAATGAATGAATCCTGGACATTTTTTGAGTTCCATCAATGTATTGCTGCCTCCCTGATCATTTCTGTCTGTCTGAAAACAAACAATATTATAAGGCTGTGCTTAATCTTCATCACCCGTGGAGGCCATTTTCACTGCCTTACCCAGCGGTGATGTTGCTGTTTCAGCAAGTTTGCAAGTGCTAACTTAATGAGCTGGAATTTAGAACTAAGCTTCAATTTTTCAAGGCAGAAATTGATTTTTTTTTATTCTTCAAATTACTAAATAGTTGAGTCCATGAACTGTGTGCCACAGATTATTTCCCAGATTCCTGGGATTTTGTCTAGGAGATTTAGGGCTTCATCTGGGATGAGAGGACTGGACTCTCTATGCACAGTCCTGTTCATTGCCCCCTCCTGGGCTCATTTCTACACTCCTTCCGTTCAGAGCTCCTGATCTTGTGTCTTGTCTTTGGATGTCAATGAGGACCATGACATGTTTATTTACACTGTGTTTCCGAGGACCACACCATCATAGGGTACTTTCCAGCCCAGTTTTCAATGGCCCAGTGGCTTGTTCAATCAGCCGGAACAGCCTGAATATGCTAGAGAATTAACACCTCTGTGGGCAGCTTTCACCCATGGACTGACCAGAAGTACTTTAAAAATAGCCTGCCTTCCTTGTCTTCCTGTGAGAGACTATGAGAGGCATATTTGTCTCTAGTCCCAGAGAGATTAGGTTCTGCTACTCACACCTGTAGCTGTTTTACTAGCTTAGCTACTTCCTCCATTTCCGTCCTTTCACAGTTCTGGGATCATCTTGCAAATTCTTTGTTTGGGTCGGCTTTTGGAGAAACCAGACAGTATTTGGAGACACCTGCTCCTCACCAGACGCTTCTGAGGGCTTTATGAGCACTGACTCTTCCAGTTCTCCAAGTACAACCTTAACATTTTTGAAAGTTTCACTTTCCCTTGCAAATAAGAAAACCAAAGAAAGGAAAGGATATGTATTTAACCCAAGCCTACAAAACTAATAATTGTTGGTGCTAAGATCCAAAAACTAATGTTCTAAAATGAAGGAACTTTGAAATTTGCGGATTGGGGTAGAGAGTCTGCCCTTTGGATAAAAATCACAATGTCCTCAAAATCCTTTAGCAAAGCTATTTTTTTCTCATTAGCTCCTGAATCTTGCTTTTATTTTAAATGTTCCAAATTCAGAAGATCTTGGTTTGCCACTCGAAGGTGACCTATATTAGAGGTGGTAGTTTTGCTCCAAATTTCATTATGGGGACCAGAGCAGTAACAACGAGACAAGAGGATGCAGTGAGTCTTTTCAATTTGCCAAAATAATACATTATTTCTTCTTGTTCCTGTGACAACATAGCAGGGGAGCTACAGCCTTGTTTCAGTCATTGTTCTCCCAGGATGGTAATGGGTACGAGATACTGGGGGAGGAAACGCTTTGTTGGATATGGAAAGGGATGATTTAAATTCTGTCTTAAACTGCAGAACCAGTGATACATAACATATAGCTTGAGGTATCCAGCTTGCAGCTAGAAAACTGAATTTGGAAATTAGTTGGGCAATAAACATGTGTACATAGAGGTAACAATGGTTAATGGAAGGGACGCAAATTCAGTGTTCAGAGGATGAAGTGGGTATAGGATGGAGTCCTGTGCTGCTCATTTCTCATGTGAGGAGGAAATGAGGTCATCAGAAGGGACAGTCACTGAAGGAGGAGAACCAGGATGGTGCCAGAGAAGGTACTCTAAGGTAAGGATTCATTTCAGAAAGTGCTGATTAGCAAGACCACACACCACAATGGTGAAATAGAAAGGAACAGAATGCAATGTCTTTCTGATGTTTCATAATATGATGTCCTAGACTCTAATGCCAAGGTATAAACTAAAGAGGATGCAGAAAATGTGAAAAAGGGTATGTGAGTTACATAATTTAATAAATCTAAGATTTTCTTTTGTGAAAGCTGCACTAGTACCACCTAAAAATGTAATCCCTCCAGTCCCCCAAATCTGTGAGCAGGCTGTATTGTGTGTAACAGTATACACATTAGGAGTCCTTAAGATTAACTTTAGCCTGGCCTTTCTTTCCTTTTGTCTTTTGTATTAGTTTTAAAGAGTAGTAAATAGCTTCATAGGTAACAACAGGCTCTAGCAACCGCAGAGAGAATTTCAGCACACCTGTTATGTACTTCAAAGATTTTGAGCTTAGTAAATTCACTTAACACTACAACTTTACTTAGGATAAAATGATTTTTATCTGCAACTAAGTGTGCACCCAAAGATCTTGTGCACTTTGTGATAGTACCCTAAGTTCATTTACAAAGAAACAGGGAAAATAAACGCTGAACAAAGAGCTTGGAGATTGGTGCCCTAGTCCCAACTTTCTTTTATCAATGCAGTTTACATAAGCAATGGCAGAACTCACTTTTCTTTTGACTTATAATTAACTAATTTACTTTGTATGGGCATACTCATGCTGTGGCATATGTGTTAGGATGGGTGGTCAGAAGACATCTTGCAGGAATTGGCTATTTCCTTCCATGACATAGGTTCTGGGGACTAAAATCAAGCTGTCATGCTAGATGGCATGTACCTTATCCACTGAGCCGTCTCCACAGCCAGTGAGATGACTTTTTTTTTATCAGGGTTCCCAAAATTGGTATTGATCACTGATAACCTAGAGAAGTATGTGTATGTGTGTTTGTGTGTATGCGTGCACACACACTTTCAAGTATATGCATACATTTAGAGAAAGGAAGGGAGGATATAGTTAGTGAGTTATTGTAGGTCACACTTGTCTTTTCTCCTGTTTTAGGTTAAAACAGCCTACTTTTTTGTACAATGAAAACAACCATCACCAGTGTGATTTCAGTGTGCTTAATGGCAGTATAAAAAGCTTACAAACCCATGATATAACAAGCTATTTTACTGGACTATGGATGCTCTGGACCACAATGGTTCTGTCTTCTCAACTTCTAGGTCGGTTGTATGCAATGGATAAGAATTCAGAATGTCTGACTCTTATTTCGAACTTATACCAGAGCAACAGGAGTCACTCAGCAGCCCTGCAAGGCTCTTCTGTAGAGTCCAGCAGCATCCTTCCATGCCTGCTGGCAGTGCTGGTGACATAGCGAGAAGGAAATTTCAAAGCGAAGCTTGCATCCCAAGACACTGATACTCTGAATACCAACAGAAAATTATGCATCCTTGTCATGCAGAGAGAAGGAAGATCTGCTTTGTTAAATTGTGTGAGTTATTTTAAAGGAAATTCTGCCAGCTCAAATAACTTAGAAATGAGATCTGTTGAGAACACGGTGTAGGGACAGGTTGAGCCCAGAGGTTGGCATAGAAAAACTACCCTAGGATCAGAATCAAAGCCATTTACCCACATTTTTGTCTGCTGAAATGTGGGTCTTGCCCTGCCACCTGAAATAGATGACATAAAACTGTACCGGTCTCCTTTCCCACTGCGTGTTATCCTATTTCGGCAGTGACTATTGGAGCTGCAGTGAGTCAGGGTGGATTGTTGATGGCAGCAGCTTTAATATATCTGTGCCACGGAGCTGTGGGAAGAATTAAAATGCAGAAGTTAAAAATCAAAGGCATCCAGGTTAGTGTAAGTGAGACTTATCTGATTAAATATAGTTCCACGAGGCACTGGATTTCCATCCCATCAAGCCCAGGGGGAAACCTGAATGGAAGAGATTGGTGCTGACAATTCCTCCTCCTGGGCGGGAGCCATACCTTTCAATATGCCATAGCAACAGAATACATTTCTCATTAAAGATAAAAGCACAATAAGGCTCAGAAAAACACTCCTAGAAGCAAACGCAGGAAAAAAACAAAACAGTACTGCTGTTCACCGTTAACTTGTACCATATGAGCTCTGCCCAGGATATTTTTCTCATTGTGATTGGAAATTATTTTCAGAGCCCAGAAGTTCCTTCTATATGAGTAAAAACTTATTAAAATCAGATGCCAAGAGAACTTAAAGAATACCTGAAAGGCAGGCAGTGGAAACCACAGCACAGGAGAAAGGTGGAGACAGACCTGGATGGATTTTTATATGGAACACATTAAGAAAGTTTTTTAGAATTTTTTTATTGTTTGTGTATTGGGGGATGGTATATGCATGTGAGCGCAGGTTCCTGCAGTGGCCAGAGGCATCAGAAGCCCTGCGGCTGTAGTTATAGGCAGTTGTGATGCACCCAATGTGAACGTTGGGTTGCAAACTCGGGTCCTCTTCAACAGTGGTACTCACTGCTGAACCATCTCTCCAGCCCCTCCGAACACTTTCATGTGGTACTGCAAAACACTTTATAACCACCGAATCATTTAATTATGCATACAGGAACCCCAAGAATTGACTCCCAATTCCCAGAAGCTGAAGCAGACGCTAAGAATTCAGATCTCTTTGCTCAGAGATTCGGTCCTTAAATGGTACAGTTTAACCTGGGCCTCAGACCCTCATCTTATCAATGATGTAAATGTGGATGCTTCGGCTCTGTTAAATGCAGACTGACCCAGAAGCAAATGCATACAAACTGTGATGATGCCAGTTGTTTCAACTACTGCTTTAGCAACTAACTGGTCACAGTTGGCGGTTCTTGAGGGTAAAGACATTCAGTGGACTAAACATGGAGAAAGCCTTTGTAGGCATGCTCAGCTCACTCCCATCTCTGCTGTGACACATAGGGTGTCCCTGGGAATGGAGTCCCTTCTTTGATTGTCTTAGGAGTGTTGCACCAGTGGGGTATGTTAACTTTGACCTTATAATGTAGTCCTTCAGTCTTAAGATATTTATTACAAAAGGAGAGGCAGGGGAAGGGGAAGGGAAGAGGAAGGACAGAGAAAAAGAGGAGGGAACTTCATGTGTTTAGCTTTGGGGAGATATGTGTGATGGTGGATCGTTGCCTGTGGTAAGCATTTTAATGTCTGTAGCTTTTCTGGGAGAGAAATGGATATCTCCAGAAGAAGAAATGCATTTTCACACTCCTATCCCCTTCTCCAGTGAAGAAGAGAATTTTGGAGTTGCTTCTAAGTCAGTAGAGCAAAGATAGATACCACCTTAGTCGCTTATTGTAGGTGTCTTAGAAATGAATAATAACCACTTCTAAACATTAAAAATATCGGTAAAATATGTTTTCCATCCTGCCTAATTAGACACCAACATAGGACACTGAGGCAGAAACCATGGAGAAATGATGCTCACTGACTTCCTCACCTAGCTTTTTTATACAAGGACCACATCCTCAAAGGTGACACCTCCCACAGTGGTCTGGGCCCTCCATTAATTAGCAATCAAGAAAATGTTCCCACAGACCTGGCTACAGGCCCATCTGATGGATGCAATTCCTCAACTGAAGTTTCCTCTTCCAGGTATGTCAGGTTGACAGCCAAGATTAGTCATCACTGTGGGTGATGCTGAAATATCACTGAAGGCAAGCTTAACGTTACATACAGTTTACTATAGGTCCATATGGACAAAAAAAAAAAACAAATGTGACCTCTTAGTTCCTATGTCTTTAAGAATAGTTTTGTTCCTATAGTCAATACTGTCTTCCTTTTTGCTAAATAAACCAAGATTTATGAGGTTTTGGGACAAAGTGAAGGGGCTAGGTCCTTAACTCACAAATGAGTAGCACTAACCAGCCTTTCTGGGATTGAATACACAACCCTGGCCCCATTAACGCCATCTGGGTAATTGGCCACTATAAATAACAATCCTTAGCAAATGAGATGCTTATTTAGATGATGTTGCCTTGGCCATTTTCCACTAGTACCTTAGACTTTGTTTTTCTAATTGATAAAACACACCCAAGAGTCCCTTACCTGTGGCAAGTAAGCAGGATTAAATAATAAATACAGGAATATCTTCATTAGTCAGTGGTATTTTCAAAACTTCGTGAACCGTGAGAGCTGAAAGAACGAAAATGGACATTTTTATGTGGCCACATAGGCTGTCCCTCAGCTGCAGTGGGGTCAGCTGCACAGTCCCTGTCCATTCAAATGCTCTTGGTTTCCTTGCTGACTTTCAACAATTCAAGCATCCCGAAAATATTTCATTCTTCAGTAGAACTGAAGTTTTAAACGTGGCTGATAGCTTTCCTGAGGCTTTAGAAATCCAAGAGGCCTTTCTCCTTTCGAAATGTACTCTTGTCCCCAGTGATGAAGACAAGAAGCATCTTT
>JAQHUG010000101.1:1071902-1091626 GCA_028555095.1 Dicrostonyx torquatus | reverse complement strand
CACGCACACGCACACACCATGCAAAGTGGACAAATCTAGAGGGTTGGTGCCCAATTTGGGGGCAGCGAATCTAAGCATCTGGCCTTTGTGTAAGAGTCATCTTCCTGTCGCCGCGGGGCGCGCGTCTCCACCAAATGTGCGGTGCGGTGCGGTGCGGGGGAGGCTCCACCGCGCCGGCCCGGGTCCCCGGCTCTGCCCCACACCCGCCTGGCGCGCGCCGCGCTGCGCTGTCCGCGGAGTCCGCGGCAGCCGCGCACTTGGCTGGGGCGAGAGGAGAGAGGGGTGGGCGGGCTGCTCGCCTGGCATTGGCGCTCTGCAGTGCAGTCAAGTGTTAGCCCAGCTCCCTATATGGTCGGGGATTAGCTGGGCGCTGCTGAGGCTCAGCGAGGAGCAGGAGGAGGAGGAAGACGAGGAGGAGAAAGAGCAACGGCAGAGCGGCAGTCAGCGCACGCCGCTTCCTGGGGGAAACCGAGGCGCCCGAACCTGGGGCAACACGCACGCCCCGGGAGCCATGGCCGAAGCCGGAGAAGGAGTCGAGGATGAGATCCAGTTCCTGCGGACTGTGAGTCTCCGCGGTCGGGCGGGCGAGGCGGCGGGCAGGTGGGGAGGAGCGCGGCGCAGCGAGGAGGGGCTGCGCTGCGCCGCGGTGCGGGGCGCTTTCTCCGCACTCGCGGGCTGCAGAGGCGGACCAGACACCTATCGAGGGGCTATGTGGGAAGCAGCACCTTCTCCAGCCTTTCCCCTCTGTCCGTGCTGCCACCTCTCACTCTCAGATCTCCCACCCGGGACGGCTCGCTCTCGGGGCAACTCGCTACTTGGTCTGAAACCTTTGATGCCCAAACTTCAAGCTGGGCTTGGCTCTTGATTGCTCAGACCCAGAAGATCAGAGGCTACGCGACCGGCCTCCTGACACCTCCACACTTTCCCAGGTCCCTTTCCTCGTTCCAGCTGCCCTCGGGCTCAAGGGGACCACCAAGAAAGGAGCTAGTGGGGTAGGGGCGAGAGTGGGGAGCCCGGTCCAGAAACCGATGTCTGCTCTTGGTGGCAGTACTGGGACCGCTCAGAAGGGAATTCACCCAGTCCTGTCCCTCTCCTCTCTCTTTAAATCTCTATCCAGAAACTGCTGTTAAGCCTTACTTGACTCACCCGCGGGTGTGTGAGAGCTAAGGCTTCTGCTCCAGGCTCCGAGAACCCTGCAGAATAGGGAAATCCCGGTCTGTGGCTCCGCGTCATCAGGTCCCCTTCTTGGCACTGGAGGGCAATGCTCCATCCCAAATTCGCGAGCAGGGCGAAGTCCAGTGCAGCTATGTCAGCTTTCTCCTTGAGGAGTTACCACTTCAAGGTGGACGACCACCTTGAAGGGCGAGGGGCACCTGGTTGCTTCCTAGGGCTGATTTCAGCCATGTGACCTTGAGCAGATCACATAATCCTCTCTACCCAGCCTCAGTTTCCTCTCGTGTAAAATGGAAGAAAACAGAGCTAGCATTTCCAGGCAGATGAGAACGAAATGAGATTGTGAATGCCATAATATTTTTAAACTGCAGAATGCTTTATAAGTGCTAAGTGATTTCATGCGAGCTACCTAAATCTGAAAAATTAGAATGAAATTCTTGTCTCACACGTCCTCTTTAAGAACAGCCTGCTTCTTACTGACCTGGTCACAGAGGACGATAACCTCACTTATGTCCATCTTTTGGAACGTTCCCTCCCTCTGTGAAGAGTGTCCAGATTATTTTCCGCACCCCCTCTTCTGTTGTCTGTTTTTTTCAAGCATGATTTCTTGGTCAAGGCTCAGCCTTGGGTCTTGTTTGGGAAGGATCCACCACCCTCCTCATACTCCCGAAAGGTCAGAAGCTCGTCCACTCCTCCCTGGTTCAGTTGTACACTACACACAATAAGGTCTGCCAGGCAAGCATCTGTCTGTCCTTCCCAGAGTCCTCTGGGACCCTTCAGCTTTCCCTCCAACAGGTGTCCTCAGTATTGAATGGCTGACAGAGCAGGCCCTTCCAGTTCTGGGCCCTCCTCAGTCCATGTTGTTGTTGTTACTATGTTATTAGGAAAAAATCTAGGCACTGATAATTGAGGAAATCCCCCTGGGACAGATTGAGTCAACCTGACTGAAGAAGTTGAGGTTAGGGACCTGAGGCTTTCTTCAGGTCTTCATCTAAGCTCCTGTTCTTGGCTTCTGTAGCCATCTTCCCAGCCTTCGCTTCGGTGCTGGGCGCTGGGCGATGCTGCTGTATGAGAGAACACCTGTAGCCAAGGCTTAGGGTAGCAGTGGTTCTTAAGCTTTGTGTCACCACAAAGTGTCACCAGCCTCCTGGAGATTGGAGTGCATGGACACCTTTTAAAGCAAGCTAGAGACGTTGTGAGGTTCAGGCACCCTGGTCCAGAGCCCTGATACAGAGCGCTTAGCATCGGCACAGCTTCAAGGGAGAACTGAGGTCACCCGGTGGGGAATGGCTCTCAGTATGATAAAATCAATTCTTTCTTCACTGTAATCGTATGAAGTGTTGTTTTAGGCGTGTTCTTAGTTCTTCACTCCACAAAGCAGCTTATGATCTTCATCTTATTCCTACTTGGAACAGAGAGAGGTGCAGGAAATCAAATGGCTTGGCTGTGGCTGCCCAGCAAGTTACTGGTAGCTGTCATTATGTAATGGTAAGCTGATCTCCCAATGGGGCTGTGAGGCTTGCTCCAGAGGTCAGAATGTCAGGAGTTCACGCAGCCAAAACCCCACAGCTTTCTGAATTTGACTCTGTCCCCTATTAGCTATGAATTAGATGAAACAACTTATAGGAACTCGGAAATCATAAGCTTGATCTTTTCACAAAAATTTGGCATTATCTGTTTTTCAGAGAGTCACGGATCACTGTGCTTTTCACCTGTGAATATATACCTGTGCTGTACAAGGTGTTTCATTCACTCAGTTCTGCCTTAGCATTTTGTTTCTTCTTCACAAACAGAATCTTCTAAAGCAATATTGGCCATGTGTCAGTCACTTTTACATTGTGTTGGACCAGAGGTGACTATTTGATGATGGGACAGAATCATCCTTCTGCAGCTGTGAACTTTAAAGGACTGCTGTCTCAGAGGGCAGAGGATTTTAAATCTTTTTTAAAGATTAACTACGGAGTAGCATGGTGCTATGGATCCTAACCAAATTGTGGGTGATTATGATGTCATGTGGATTACACTAGCACCAACAGTGAAAGTAGTTAGAATTATTGACAGCATGAATTTAGCTAGAAGGCAGTCTAGGTGTGCTTGGTGTAGCTTTAGATATTTAGAGTATTCTATATTCTGACACATTTGAAACCCACTGCTTCTTAAGTAAGTGCAGGTCTACAACAAGGGGTTTGGAAATGAAATTTAATGCCCTTGTATCCCAAACATTAAGAAGGTGTGATGAAACTTCATAACGTCTGAGGTCCCTGGAAGCCATGCCTATTATGTAGAGAGATAGACAGAAGAATCATCTTATCCTTAAGGCTAGAATTTTCTCTCCCCTTGCTGTTGGCAGTGAGACTCTCCTGCCTTCCAATTGCTCTTGCTGACGTAGCCAGTGTCACTGACGTGGCTCAGAAGCTGCTCCGGAGCAGATAAACCTGCCAGCCACTGATATGAAAACAAGAAGTTATGGGAAGAAGAGTGACAATTACCCTGTCTTCAGACAGTTGGCAGAGTGACTGGCTTCAAAAGTACCTGGAAGAAGCTGTTTACCCCTAAACTATAGTAGCCATTTAAAATTACGAAAAAGCTTGTCACCTGCTGTTTTTAGGATACCGTAGACCTCTCCTTGTTAGCTTCATTCTATCATACAGGGAATTAAAACAGAACGTGGGGGTGAGGTAGGCATCCATTTCTATTAAAGATTTGTCATGGGCTGCCAAGCTGAGCCCCACCTATGGAAAGTTGTTCTCCTTTGCCCCTAAGCTGCACTTGAACAAGGAGAGGGATTTGGACTGAAAGTCAAGGACTGCTCTGGTCCTACCATGGTGCTTCAGACAGACCCTTGCCTTAGAGTTCTGCCACTGATGTGAATTCTGCCCCTCTGGAACTCAAGGATGCTGACTGGTGTGCTGATGGTGGCTTGTGGATTCTAGCTTGCTTCTCTTGTAGGCATTCTATGTTTACATCACAGTTCATCAAGCAGACACATCTATTGAGGATGCCCAGTAGGAAAGATGTGAAAAACAGTCTCTTGCTGCAAGAGAGAACAGTGGAGGCAGTGTTGGAAGGCAGACCCTAGACCCCCAGGTGTGGACTGCTGCAGGCTTGGTCAGGTGTTCTACTGCTGGATGAGTGTGGATATTAAAATCAGCCTCCCTAGGTCAACACAGAGCTTCCCATCCTCACAGTCTCTTTCTTGACAGCCTCTCAGAATGGGTTTGATTCTGGACCAGTGAACTAGTGTTCACAATATCTGCTTCTTCCCAGTGAAATGGCCCTGGTGGGTGTGAGCAGGAATCAAGGTCATTTCTCCCAAGTAATCATGTTGAGCTGGGAAAACTGCTTTTGCATAAGGGTGCTGTGGTTCTTATCTTGCTGTGGCCCAAACGCTCATGACCAGGGATGGTCAGAGTTTTTAGCTTCTGAGTTTCAGGAAGAGAACTGATGATGGCTGCAAGCTTGGGAAAGTTTAGCATGAGCCCATTACAGAGAATGAAACCAAGAGGCCAACCTGCAGTTGAGGGATGCATGACTAAAGCCTTCATTTATTTTTTTTTAAATGAAAACATTAAGAAAAGATGAGGATACTTAAGGGAAGTGGATTTTTTTCTAATGAAATTTTAAGTTTAGTTTCTAATATTCATTCAATGTACAGTAAGTATATTTCTGCAGATCTTTGGGGCTGATCTGAAGGGGGAAATGTTGAAACAGAAATGAGTGGGAGGAATTTATCTGGAGAGCAAAATACTCTAATGCTTACTTTTGAAAAGTTTATGTTGGAATAGATTTATATCCATATTTGCCTCTTTGATTGTTTTATGATTATTTACTTTACTTTATCCCTTGGATTTATCTTTGTTTTGCTACTTAACTTTCCATTTGAAGTCCTGACCCCATGATTTTTACTGACCTGCCCCTTTTCATTCTTTTCAGTAACCTTACCTTCTCGGTGAAAGTCAAGGAGGCCCCTGTCTTCATAGAGCTTTACCGTAGCTCCTTTTCCTCAATTCCACATCAGGATAAACCCTTCTAAATTAGTTCTATTCATAAGATACCCTCAATATAAGTTTTATTTCTAGGAGTAGAAAGCTGTAATAAAACATTGAACTTAGAGGAATTCTTATTTTTTATATTGGCTCATTTGTGACCTTGAATGAGTCATTTAAGAAAACTGAGGTTTTTGTTTGTTTGTTTGTTTGCTTCACACTCTGTATAGAGAATCTGCCTTACTAGAGGAGTCATGAAAGGCAACGGCAATTCTAAAAATACTCCCAGTGACAAAAGCAGGCACTTCATAGGGCACTGTCATTGTGTCTGTCCTACAACAGGAAATCAATCCTGCTTGTGATCAGCTCTTGATGGAAAAGTACCAGAGTGGGTCCCCATCTCTCTGATGTGCTTTGTGCCTTTTACCTATCCAGAGTGGATGCCACCCTGGCACTTCTTTGTAATCACATGACTATAATGAACCTCAGTTCCTCTCAAGTTATATCTTCAGAGGATATTAAGAGCAAATTATGACACATAGCCAGGCAGGCTTCTGGGAGTCCCGCTTTCTAACCAAATATTCAGGTACTAATTCTCATTTCAGAACATCACCAAAGCTGCGGGTGTCACTAGTACTTTTTACTATTTAATCCCAGAGCTCTTATTTGCAAAGCTTCCCTTCCCGTTTCTCCTCCTTTTAAAGCTCATTATTGCTTTCTGTCAAGGACTTGCTTTCTCTAAAGCAGTATAACTTTCCCACCCCGGAGTTTTGCTGCTTCTCTTATCTGTTACCTGCTTGAGTTGATGCCATTGTGGTGGGGTGTCCAACACAGCCAGGGCTAAGACTCTAGGGTAATCATTCCTCCCAAGGGGGCCTTATTGCTCTTGCAGGTCTTGGGATGATGTCATCACAGACATCCTCTTGTTTGGGGTATTTTAGGGACACACTTCCAGCCACTGCAGTTTGCCTTGGTTCAGTGAGTTGTGCCCTCACAGCACCTCTTCAGTTCACAAAGAGGGAAGAAAAAGTGCTGGCACCTTACCCCGGATCCTGCTATAGGGATGAGCTGGCTGAGGTGCCAAGGGTTTTTTTTTCTTCCTTATATTATTCCTGATTCTGGGTTGTTAGAAAACAAAACTTAGATGAGTCTGAGACTGATGAGATGCCCCTGCCCTCACACACACTCCTTCCTTTCTGTAGCACAGGGTTCCATTTCCTCCTCACTTCCCTTTTCCTGTATCCCTAGACAGGAAGTTCTCCATTGATTGAGGTTGCTCATTGTATTGGCATGTCTCCTTGGGGGTTAGCTAGTATTTCATTCAATGCCCAAGTAAAAGAGAAGGAAAAAATTCCATCCTAAAATCAGATTACAATGATATTATTCAGAAATTACACTTTTCTCTGTGTGAGAGATGTTGGCTTCTGCTTGATTTTAAGTATAAAGGAGGCAAGAAGGAACTTTGGAGGCAGAGCTACAGCTGGGAGTCTCTCCGTCAACCCTTTTCCTGCCTAGTCAGTTTATGTTCTAGGAAGCAGCCAGTGTGTTGAGCAAAACAGAGCAGCTGCATTGCAAATGTGGGAATGAAGGCATAGGCTGATCTCAGTGTCAACACGACCCACGTACAAGATAGCTTTCTCCTTTGTCTGCCTTTGGGGCAAGGTGTTGTCTCAAGACATTTCTTCTATGAAGAAAACCAAACTGTGAAATTGTTTAGTTCAGCAGGTACCACTAGTGATTAACATCATTAACAGCCAAACAAAGCAAACTCCCAAAGGAGTAGGAGTTGCATTGAAGAAAGAGAACATGTGGGGGCACTGCCCGGAGGGGCAGGTGTGGGTGGGAACAGCATTGGCTCTTGGGGAACCCATCAAGGTGCAGGAATCTGGGCTGCATGCTTTTGGGGAGGTCCATAGAAAGACTCCATATTTATTTCAACCTTTGAGCAGAGTATAAAGAAAGTCCCAGCTAACAGGGTGAGCAAGAATTGTCCAACGTCACTTGAGCATTAGGAAGACCAATCTCTGTAGTCAGGATTGAAGCTAATATATACTGTCGTCATTTTGTTTTGTTTTACTCTTTGGGGGCCTGCTAGGTATCTCCCAAATACACACACAAAGACTTATTCTTCCTTATTAATGTCTGACCTTGGCTTGGCTTGTTTCTAGCCAGCTTTTCTTAGGTTAAATTTTCCCATCTATTTTTTGCCCCTGGGCTTATACCTTTCTCTATTCTATATACCTTTCTTTACTTCTTACTCCATAGCTGGCTGGATGGCTGGCCCCAGATGTTCTCCTTTCCTTCTCCTTCTCTGGCTCTTCCCTCTTCTTCTCTTCTCATATTTATTCTCTCTGCCTTTCAGCCCCACCTCTCCCTCTCCTGCCAAGCTATCGGTTGTTCAACTCTTTATTAGACCTATCAGGTGTTTTAGGCAGGCAAAGGGAGACATCTTTGCATCATTAAACAAATGTTCCTCAGCATAAACAAATGTAATACATCTTAAACTAATATTGTACAACAATATACTTTATCTAAAATGATTCAGGATCAAACATAGCAATTGCAGAAAAAAGATCTCAGCTTTTTCTAAGATGATGTGGCTCTACATTAAAGTGAGAAATAAGCATGTGTCTCTCCTGAGGCAGAGGAGTTTCTGAGTGGTAAATCCCTTTATCAGTTATATCCATTGAGGTTTACTCATTGTAATCCTAAGCAAATGCTCCAGACTCCCCCAAACCAACCCCAGAACAGTTTTAGTAAACAAGGGGTGTGCTGAGGGGAGACACAGAAAAAACAAACACAATGAAACAACCCCCCCAAAGCAACAAAAAAAATCTTCTGCCTGGAAGGTGGGCATGGCTACCCACCAGTGATGAGGCCTGACATTACTTCTCTAACAATTTCATGGTTGAGCTCTCTAATGAGCCTAAGTATAGAAATCTCATCAATGGAGCCACAGGAAGAGATAGAAATTCTCAATAGTACACACATATCCTTATTGTAAGGTATATTGATTTGAACTCCCATACTCTGGTATAGTTCAAATCCAGGCTGTACATAACAGTAGGGCAATAAGAGAGATCTGGCTGCTGACTGCCACATTGACCCAGAAGCAGAATCCAAGAGATCAGATGGATATAAGACAGCTGTTACAGAGAAGTTTGACCCTCTCATTGCAGGCATCCAGGGCACATGGCTGTGGCTCACCTCCATATTGCCCCTCCTTCAATCCATGCTGGGAAAGACTCTAAGAATAAACAGCATTAAGGTTTTAAACAAATATTATTTTTTTTTAAAAGAGATGAAGCATAAAACACTCAGCAGAGAACACATGGGCCAAAGAGTAAAGTCAGAGTCATAGTGCTTGGTATACTCCACAGCATTTCTTTTGTTGGATACACGAAGGGTTGCCTGTCCTTTTGAGGCTTTTAAAACTGCTTCAGAACACACACACACACACACACACACACACACACACACACACACACACACACACACTGCCCCCTAGAGAGAGAGAAAGAAAGACTTAGAACAGCCCTTACCTGCCTGGAAGGCAACTATCTTTGTAAAAAGAATTAGCTATATACACTGTGAAATCCAGAAACTCAGGAATTTTAATTTAGTCTAGTCAGATTCTTCATCCATTATAATGGCATGTTAGTGATTATTACATCTCATTGATACTTTGGGGGATCTAAAACTTCTCCAGAACCCCTACCACACACACACACACACACACACACACACACACACCTGTCCCCCACAAACACTGAGAGAGAGAGAGAGAGAGAGAGAGAGAGAGAGAGAGAGAGAGAGAGAGATTTAGAACAGATTTAGAACAGTACTGATTGCCTTGAAGGTGACTACCTTTGTGAAGAATTAGCTGTATACATTGTGAAATCTAAAAACTCAGAAATTTTCATTTAGTCTAGTCAGTTCCTTAACACCTATACACTAGAGGAATCACAAGTTTAAACAACATTGGGGGAATCAAACAAATAGCTAAATGTGTAGATCAGCTTTATTTGCAAAGAAAGACTGGCCTGCTACACACATTCAAGCAAACAAACAGAACTCTTAATGCTACCAGTAAAGCAAAACACATCTGCAGCGGGGTTCAGAGTTGCCTGTCGGTTTGCAGCTGTGGATGAAGCCTCGGAATCTGCTGGAATGAATGCATGCTCCAGAATGCATGGATATTTTTTATATGAGTATGACTGGGCTCAGAGCACATATCGAGGTCCTTGGATAAAACGTTAATATAAAAGTAGTATCATTTATCACAGTAGCAAGAGAGAGATTGGCAGGCAGACAGATTAATGGGTTTAAGAAGTGATAAATGCTATCATTAACAATGAAGGCAGAGTTTTCCAGCTTTTGAAAAACCCTTAAAATTGTTTTAGATGTAAAATAATTTAAGTAAGCAAGCTATCTAGTCAACATTTATTGACCAACTACCGAATAAGTAGTTGGAGTTGCCTCATTCTGAATAAGTCCTTGGAGTTATGTCTGTGGACAAGGTGTCATAACAATGAATGTCCGAGAGAATCAGGTTGAGAGGACTTTTGGCTGGGTCTTGAATTAGTAAGGATATCTGTAGTGGAATTTCATTTTTATTTTAATAAATAAAGCTTGCCTGAAGTTCAGAGAGTAAAACAATCATACTGGCCAGCCTTACAGAGCAGGCCACAATAATACACACCTTTGATCCCAGTAGCCACACTAGTTTGCCATAGAAACCTGGCAGTGCATGTCTTTAATCCCAGTGGCACATGCCTTTCCTCCCATCCCTAGAGAGGAATATAAAATGGGAGAAGACAGCTCTCAGTCTCAGTCTCATTCTGAGATACCTGGAGATAGGACCACCATTTGAGACTGAGATCAAGGTAAGGGCCAATGGCTAGCTGCTTTGCTTTTTCAGATCTTCAAGTCAAACCCCAATTTCTCTCTCTGAGATTTTATTAATCATTCTTTCTTTGGGTAACTTCGAGTGTGACTTTTTGCATGTTTATATGAAGAAAATGTTTTCTGGTTAATGTGTATGACCTTGGGAAGTTGAATTCTGTACCTGTCTCTTCGTGTGTTAAACAAGGATAATAATAGTGTCTATCTCAAAGGGTTGCTGTGATGATTACATGAGCTAATCCATGTAAAGTGCTTAGAGCAGCACCCAATAGATAGTAAGTCCTCAGTAAATATTAGCTATTAATATTGTCTCAACAAACAGTGCAAACATTGACATTAATCACATTAGCTATTCAAATGTCACTACCCAGTACAAAGAGACAATCCCCTATGGTTATTTCATGGTCTTGATTCCTAACCTTCTTTTAGCTATAAATACAAGCAGGCCTGACAAATGGAGATGAGCTGCAGTGTCTGGGTCCTTAGTAGTAGAGATTGTCTGCTCAGTGCTTGAGGGTCCACTTCTCTATATTGATATTTCCATTTGTATTTTTAATAAAACTTGCCTGAAGACCAGAATGCAAAATAGCCACACTAGTCAGCCATATAGGCCAGGAAGTAGTGGCACACATCTGAATTCCAGTAGCCACATTGGTTAGCCATAGAGGCCAGATGGTAGTGGTGCATGCCTTTAATCCCAGCACTAGAGAGGAATATAAAGATAGGAACTAGCTCTCTTTCAGTTTGAAGACTTTATAGAGGTAAGAGCTCTGAAGTGGCTGGCTGCTTTGCTTTTCTGAACCCCAATATCGTTCTCTGGGTTTTTATTAATCATGGTACACTTCACGAAGCTTCCTGATGCAAAAGTCTTTGATTCCTTCCACCAGCACGTTTTACTCATGCCAAAAGACAGGCAACATATTTTGGAGAATTCTCAACCGCAAAAAATCTCATTGTCTTGATTGGGGAGCTATTTTATCTTTGTTCAACTCATGCTTTGATGAAGAACTTTGTCTCCCTGGAAATTCACTGTGTGACCAACAACACGAAGTCATCCTATTGTAGAGACATGGCTATTCATTTTCTAAGTTCTGGTCCCCTCTTATCTAATGCCCCACTGAATGAACCTAAAGCCAAACTTGACTCTAGGCTGTAATGTCATCTTTCTTATAGGCTTTGCTGAGGGCAGTAGTTCAAACATCTGACTCATTATCCTCCTGTCTATCAACATTATTCCCATCTTTATCCGTCTGCTTTCCATGTAACTAAATTGGACAACATTGGTGACTGAAATCTGTAGGTGCTTACCTTGTTAAATACTCTAATTTGTAGAGAGCAACTGTAAACTGAATTACACTAACATGAGAAATTTAATGTGAAAAATTAAAATATTTTTTAAAATAATGAGGATAGATTGGTTTTGATTTTCTTAAAGGAGTTCTTTTGGGGGAGACACTGAATTTTAGTATTTTACTAAGTACCAATACCTTTTACTTCTTAAATTAAATGAGCTGAAAAGTAAATTATATGCGTAAGGTGAACAGGACCACCACCATGTCAGAAACAGGTTGAAAAGAAAACTTATATGGATGAGTTATTTTATCTAGTCCAACTTCAACCTCTGTCTATGGATTTTTGAAAATGGTAATGGATTTCCCAATTAATTAATTTACCTGTTTCTGTGATAAAATATCCTGATGAAAGTTAAAGGAGAAAGTAACTTTCTGCCTGAAGTAACTTGTTTTTTGACTCACAGATCAAGGTTGCAAGTCTATAACATAGTGGGGCAGTCATAGTAGCTCATCATGTTGTAGCTAGAGTAAAATACAAAAACAAAACAAACAAAAACAGAAAACAATGAATGCTTATACATAGTTTACCTAGCCTAGAGAATGGTGCCACTTACCAGGGCACATCTCACTTTAACTAAATCAAGATTATCCCCCACAGACTTACCCAGAAGCCCATCTCTGGGGTAGTTCTAGGTCCCATCAAGTTGACAATTGAGATAAATCATTACATTTACAGAGAGGGGTCAGAATGAAATAAAGACATTCCAAGATTCTGTAGAACAAGATCCTATTTTGTTAGTTTGTCTCCCTTCTTCTCAACATTTGATGGTCAACATTTGAAGATATTCTCAGCCAGATGCTTTATAAAGTTGTACTGCTCCAAAGATAATGAATATATAAGCGTTGCAACATGTTATGTGTCCCTCCAAAAGTTCATATATTGAAATCTTGATCCAGAATTCATGTGCTGATGATAGTTGAAGACCCTTGGGCAGTACTTAGGGTTAGATGAGGTTATGAGAGTTGAGTCACCAGGATGGAGTTAGCAGGTTTAGATAACAAGTAGCAGGGATCTGAGCTCACATGCTCTCTATGTTTTTTGCATTCATTTTCCCCATTTTAATATTATAATGAACTACAAAGACCAGATATTAGCACCATGTTCTTGCACTTCCAGCCTCCAGAATTGTAAGATGAAATCTTATGTTGTTTATAATTTAGGTACCCTGTGATATTCTATTATTGTATCATAAAACAGACTAACATAAGATCATTGGAATTTTGGAAACAATGAGATCTGATTATGTATATGCATTGAACTTCAATCAATTGTATACATAATACATATACATAATACATATTAATAAATAAATATTATGTATATAATAATACAAAACAAATGTATTTTATGTCCTGTATACATTTATTTTTATATGTATTGTACTGATTCATAATTAGACATGATTGCACACTCTTCCTATAAATGACTATAATAGTATGTATTGTCCAGTCAGAACATTTTTTTTCACTGAGCATCGTAGCTCCCTCTTGTTATCAGTCACTACAGTTGATGGTTATCCAATGGCTTTGTGATCAGTATCAGCATCTCTGCTGTACATAGTCTCTGCAAAGGGTGGGTAAGTGTTTAAGGTGGTTCAGACCTGAGTATGGATTCTGGATTTGTCAGTTCCTAATTATGACATTTGATAGTTTCTTTGTCTTCTGGAAAAAAGATACTAAAGTTCTCGTGTTTATAGGATCGTGATGAGCATAGTGCCTGTGTCAATTTATGAATATTTTTTTCTGTATTACTGATGTGTGACTTTCTGGGGGAAAACGTGAACAAATATCTATTCAGCCCAGATATGTCATCAATTAAAGGATGAAGTAACAATTCATGTAAGTCAGGCTTGAAAAATCAGCAAGTTTGTTGGGCTTATTTAAAAGCATGGGTGAAGAGTTTCTTACAGGCACATGCTTGGCTCAAGAGCAGCTCACATTATGGCGAGGACTCCCATCAGAAGCTCCTGGACAACATGTAAGCAGCTTGGCAGGTGGAAAGTCTCTTCTTCCCAGAAGTCACCACTGTTTAAAGAACCTCCAAGAGGGCATCTGGTAACTTACGAGTTTCAGACTTTCTAGAAACTTCCAAGTTGCTTGCATCCCAAACTGTCTAAGTTTTTTTTTTTTTTTTAACTTTCTGAGCCTTAACAAGCCTCTTCCAGGGATGGAGTGTTTCAGGTAGGAGTAAATAGCTATTTAACAGTTATTATATATGAGACAAGATGTAATACATATTTCTCTGGTATGTCCTACCTTCTTTCTGGTGGCTGGGGACTCCCGTGCCAAATCCCAGTGTGCTTGTTCAGCCCATGCTTCTGTGAGCCATCTGGGATCCTGAAGCAGCTGCTTTTCAGTGATATGAGAACTGTTTGGGGGTATAAAATATACTTAAACTGTTTATTTACTACAGTTTCTATCTTAATTAATTGAGAACAGAATCTAAATAGCTCCCCCACCTGTAGCCTGGAAGCCACAGCCAAGGGAAACCTGTGGATATACATGTGTTTGGGTTTGATTTTCTGAAACTATGAAAGCTACAGTCCCAGCTCCTGCTTTAGGGATCAGCATTAGCTTGCCTGACTTTTAGCTCTCTGGTATGTGATATTTCAGTTGATCCCTAGGCTGTACCAAGAGAATGTCACTCATGTTCATGTCTCTGTGAAGCCTCTAGATACATGTAAGATGACAAATAGTTCAAAGAGCTGAAGAGGCTCCTGGATTGTAAACTGCATTAAATAAAAATTAAAGACCGATTTGTTGGGGTTTTAGTGTAACAGGGGATTTAGCGCTAATCCCTTACTGACCCCGAGGTTAGGTATAGTATGCCCCTGAGGACGTTGAGATATTTTTTTTCCAGTGCTTACTGAGTTAGATCCAAGCTAATAGCTGCATTTATCTATTCATTGTGAGGGAAGTGAGAGGACAACGTGCAGAGTGAGTTCTTTCCTTCCACCACGTGGGCTCACTGGAGAGTGAATAAAGATTGTCAGGCTTGGCAAGCAAGCACATTTATCGTGCGAGCCATCTCGCCAGTTAATACCTTTCTAAAGATGCATGAAGGCATTCAAATCATGATAAACCCCTGGATATTATCCGTGCATCTGGAAGAAGCCACTGATATACCCAATCAGTAGGTTATTTTTTAAATTGATTTTTATTGAACTCTACATTTTTCTCTGCTCCCCTCCCTGCCTCTCCCCTCTCCTGTTCAACCCTCCCTTAAGGTCCCCATGCTCCCAATTTACTCAGGAGATCTTGACTTTTTCTATTTCCTATGCAAGTCTCATAGTGTCCTCATTGTTGTCTAAGTTCTCTGGGATTGTGGTTTGTAGGCTGGTTTTCTTTGCTTTATGTTTGAAAACCACCTAGAGTCAGTACATGCTTTTCTATGTCTGGGTTACCTCATTCAAAATAATGTTTTCTAGCTCCATCCATTTTTCTGCAAAATTCAAGATGTCGTTATTTTTTTCTGCTGTGTAGTAGTTCATTGTGTAAATGTACCACATTTTCCTTTTTCATTCTTTGGTCAAGGGGCATTTAGGTTGTTTCCAGGTTCTGGCTATGACAAACATTTCTGTTATGAACGTAGTTGAGTGCTTGTATGAAAGGCAAATGCTATGCACTGGAGAAAATTAAAAGTGAAAAAAGTATATAAGTTTATTTTTAAGAACTTTAAAGTATCAGTAAGAGATATGTATATCTAAACAATTAACTCTGAAGCATGTCAGAATGTATTAAATACACGTTATATACCCTAAAAGGACTAGCTAATTTTGATGAATGAATCAGGAGACCTTTGAAATGCCAAGGACTGTGTGGACTATGTAGATTCTGTAAGATTTTGGTTAGATTGCAAATGAGGTTGAAAAGACATTTAAGACAGAAGGATCATAACAAAACAAGCTTTAGAGAATAGAAAATATATGGCCAGGAACTATGAAGACAAGAATGTAGGAAATAGATGAAGACTATAATGAGAAAAAAGATAGGACTGGAAAACTGTGTTGGAAAAAAACCAAGACTGTCTGACCTCATTTTTTTAGACAATGGAAAACTAGATAGCATAAATCCAGTTCTGTCCAGAAATCTAAACATGCTTATGCTAATTATGTTTATTAAACATACTTATGTCAGTATGGTTTTAATAAAGCAAATTGTGTAGACACAGATTATGTAAGGTTGTTCTTTTGTGTTGTTTTCATCAACTCATATTCATATATCTGATACTTTAAGAATTTAAGTGGTTCTTTAAGGAAAGATTGTATGAACAACTGAAGTTGTTAAGGTCTAGCCTTGAGATGTCAAGCACCTTAGAGAAAAACAACCCTCATTGAGGGAGATTGTGCCTGGCCTTACAGATGGAAATAAAGAAGTCTCAGTTGCACCTAAGCTTTTCCTCATGGCATGAGGTTTGCTTTGTAGCTCTAGATGATGATTCTACCTGTGTTTTAGCCCCTCTTCTCCTTACTGTGACAAGATTCCTGTCAGGAAGCAGAGTGTCATGAAGGCTGGTTTTCAGCTATTTTCTCCTTTTTATGCATTCTGGGACCGTTACCATGACCATGAAAATTTAGTGGGGGTCTTTCCACATCAGATAACTGACTAGAACATCTTTCACAAATAGCTTTTTTTCAAGGTGATTCTAGAGCCTACCACACTGACAGCATAAAGATTCAGACTGAAGGGTTGAAGCTGACAGGAAAGGAAGTATGTGTATATGTGTGGAGCACATGTAGAAAACAGAGAGTAGTTAGCACTGAAGAGTGCTGAAGACTCTGGCTGTGAAAGCTGAGTATCAGGCACATGTCTGAAACTCCTATGTTAACATATAGTGTGTATAGCTATTCCTTTCCTGCTCCATGGACAGAAATCAACGGGTCACATGGATTCTCTACCAGCAGTTCAGACACAGTGTAGTAAAACCCCTTTCTCAACCACAAATTATTATGTCCTGGCTGCTACCCTTTGGATCTGCCATTCCTCAGTGCTCATAATGAGTCAAATTAGGTTAGAAATTAAAACTTTGTTTAAAAACTGGTTCAGAATTTACTAAAGATTATGACTGGAAAAGATTGTTAATTATTGTTTGTTAAATAATCTAAATAATCCTATACTTGATCACAATGAATCACAAATTTTGACTCACTGTTTGTAAAATTTGCTTCTACCACGCTGAATAGTCCCTATAGGCTAGCTCATCTTTCTTTCTTCAGCTTAGCCAATCTCTGTGGGAGTACTCATGTGTAGACACAGAAACTTTGATTTCTTGAATGGTTGAATGGTTGTTCTTTTTTTTTTTTTTTGGTTTTTCGAGACAGGGTTTCTCTGTGGCTTTGGAGCCTGTCCTGGAACTAGCTCTTGTAGACCAGGCTGGTCTCGAACTCACAAAGATTCTCCTGCCTCTGCCTCCCGAGGGCTGGGATTAAAGGCGTGCGCCACCACCGCCTGGCTTATGGTTGTTCTTTTTAAAGATTTTTTTTATTTTGTATGTATGGGGGTTTTGCCTGCACGTGTGTCTGTGCATCACATCTGTACAGTGCCCATGGTGGCCAGAAAAGGACATCGGATTCACAGATTCACTGGAAATGGTGAGCTGCCTTGTAGGTGCTGGGAACCAAACCTGGTTCTCTATAAGAACAGCAGGTGACCTTAACTACTGAGCCATCTCTCCAGCCTTATTTAAATCACTTTTTATTCTCCCTGTTTTGTCAGGTTCTCTTGCTCATGCAAGGCACTCAGCAAATATTACTTCAGATTGCCTCCTTCATTGGAATATTCCTGCCTAATTACTTATATAGAAGAAAGGACTCCACCTTAGAAATTACAGGTCTCATTGCGAATGAGACAATGTACCTTGTAATTCATCCAAAAATTTACAAATGTGTGTACCTGTTTTTAGGCACATAGAGATATGTGTTTGAGATTAATTCAAGGGCTTTGTAATTTTACTGCCATCTTTTTCCAACTATCCCTAATGGCCAATCTACCATATTCCAGCTTAGCATATTCTGAGCAACTTAGTAAAAATAAATGGAAAACATGAGAGGAACACACATTTCCCTAGATTCTGATTTATTCGTGGAATCCCATATACAAGTCAATGCTACAACCATGCCCAAGGCATTCTTGTCCTTCTGGTGTGATTGCTTATTCTTTTTCAACCTTGCTACTGTTACCTTCCAAATGTGCTTAACTGAAAGGGCCACCCATCATGGCTTCTTGCTGTCATTTAAATTACTGTTGTCTTTTCTCAGATCCTTTTCCCCAGCTCTAAGGTAGCACATTGCTTTTCTAGCTGAAATCATTCTGATATATATTCACCCTCTCTTCCTTCACCCATTGTCTCCTTTCTCTTACCTTGTTCTACCTCTTCCTTTTTTTAAAAAAAAATAAACACCTGCTTTTAGCTTTTCTTCCTTTACTCACTAATTATTTCTCTTTCCAGTTTTCTTCTGGAAGTGCCAGTATGTTTAGCTGTGGGACATGAGAGTATGCCAGAGAATTCCAACCACAGAAAACATGAGGTCAAAGAATGAACCATTGCTGTTGTGTATGGAACTTCTATAGCTGTTTATCAAGTCTGTCCTGAAACACCTGGGACTATTTATACATCCTCTTACTTCTTTTTTCAATGTTCCAGTTGAGAACAGACTTATTTAGGATACCTAGGCATACAAGTTGTCACACTTTATCTATCTATCTATCTATCTATCTATCTATCTATCTATCTATCTATCTATCATCTATACATTCAGCTATCTATATGGCAATAATTAGGATGCAATTATAAGCTGGGTTTCCAAAAAATGGGTTGGTATCAGATATTCATTTTTCTCATAAAAAATACGTATCCAAAGAACTTGTGTGCTACCAGTGACATTTATAAAAGGTATATCTAAAGACTAAAGCTGGGCTATAGATTACTGGGCAACTACCCTTGTCTAAACTGATGATCCAGAGTTCCAAAGTTCACTACGCTTTTCAGAGGGTGAAGAGTTGATGGGGACAAAAGGAAATCAGTGCTCTTGTAAGGATATTTATATCATGCTCACTCGTTTTGGTGTGTGAGAGATTTTACTTGGATGCATATTCATAAGAAGTACAAGCATATAATACATGCTGTGGTTTGAGCTACTCAAATAAATCCTTGCACTTCATTCTCAATACTTTTTAACATCATAATCTTGAAAAAGTTTTAGAGATTTATTCCTTTTCAATATATGTGTATGGGTGTTTTGTATGCAAGTATGGGTGTGTACCATGTGTGTGCAGTGCTTGTGGAGGTCATAAGAGGACAATGGATCCCCTGGAACTGGAGGTGTAGATGTTTATAAGTTGTGATGGCCACACTAAGAACTAAAACAATGTCCACCACTGCAAGAAAATTCAGTGCTCTTACCGCCCCCCCCAGAGCTTTCTCTGCAGCCCCTTAACCTCAAAGTCTTTTGCTATCATGGTACTTCCTCTTACAGTGTGAGAAATGATAGTGTATTTTTACTTATGGTTATCTCACAGAATTGACTTATGATAGGTATAAACAGCCCGTAAGATAGTGCCAGCTTAGGCCTGATCCAGGACCTCCATGGGTCCAGGCACGAGTTTGGGATCTCCAAGGGAGTAGGCTGAAACCAGAGACCTCTTTAGGTCCAGGCATGAGTTTGGGACCTCCAAGGGAGTAGGCCTGAGCCAATACTTCTGCCAGAGAAGACACAAGGCAGCAACCTCAGCAGAAAGAGCCCCAAGCAAGCAATCTCCATGGGAGCATGTCTGAATGACCCCTGGTATTGCAGAGCAAACCTTAGGAGTGCTGAGCAATCTCCAGGATTGCTGAGCAATCTCCAGGAACATAGAAGTGACCAACAGGGTGACTGAAACTGTAGCCCTGATTGCACCATGAGAAACAACCATGTGAGCCTTGGATCAGCTGGCACCTGGAGGATTGATCACTAGAGTCACAGATAGCCCCAACTCTATGAATCAGAGGAAAAGATGGGTAGACAAGGTAAGAACACAATCAACACCACAAAGAGCAACACGATACCAGTAAGAATTAGTGGCCCTACAATAGCAAGACTTAAACAACCAAATATAGATAAAGCAGAAGAAAATGACCTATAAATAACTTTAGGAGAATGTTTGAGGCCCTTAAAGAGGAAATGAAAAGTTCCCTCAAAGAAATGGAGGAAAAGGCAAACAAAAAAATAAGCAATCAAACTTATGAAAGAAACTATTCAATAGATGAAAACTGAAATAGAAACAAAAGAAAACACAAACCAAGGGAATTATAGAAACAAATTATGAGAAA
>JAQHUG010000101.1:974520-1064553 GCA_028555095.1 Dicrostonyx torquatus | reverse complement strand
AAAAAAGTAGAAATCAAACTGTAGAATATCTGACTACTAACAAACTTAATGAACTTATTTCTCAATTAAAGCTAAGATTCTCAAAATAAATATGTGAACAAATGAGATAGAATTTTAAAACATACTGTTAGAAATGAATGGATATACTGCTTATTCTCCCCGAAGCAGTCTAGTTCACCAGGAAGTTACAAAAGGTGTGATCATCACATCCTGGAAGACACAGGACCAAAACAGTCCCTCTACAGGGGCTCAGCAAGCTTTAAAAACAAGAGCAAGTAAAGGACACTACACTCACAGCTCTGTTCCAATCATTTTGCTTTGAAAAATGAAAGGGTACAATGGTGTTCCAATAACGTTTTATTAACAAAGGGAGTCAGTTAACCAATTTAATCATTGGCTCTTGATTAATGGCTCTTGGTTTGCCAATCACTTCCCCAAAGATTGACATTAGGAAATGAGAAAAGTTGGAATAGACTACTTGTAAAAAAAATAAAATAAACAACAAAAGACAGTCTAGAATACATATAAAGAATATAAAAGAAGCACAGAGATAAGCTAAAAGCAGTGATCCATAAAAAAGAAAAGTTCTGTATACAACACTAAAATTGGTTAACTTGAAGGTAGTTTTTCATGGACCTCTAAATAAGGTCAGCTACCTTTATTTAGGAGTTACCAAGGACAAAGCCAGTGACAATGGGCTAAACGTGAAGCCAACTGTGATGTGAACGGCCAAGGGCAAAGAGGATGTACCAACAGGCAAGTTCAAAGAACACTGCAAGCTTTGTTCAAACCTGAAAGCAAAAGGAGATCCATTTCAGGTGTGTATGTGAAGATGCATCGTGGATGTGTGTGTGTGTGTGTGTGTGTGTGTGTGTGTGGTGTCTGTGAGACAGGCAGACAGACAGAGAGCATGCAGCAGAATAAGCAGTCACAGTGGAGTTCAGTGAAATATAAGAATTCCTAGGCCTGTGCTGCAATCCAAAAGAACAATGACATGTCTAGAACTCTGTCAAAATGGATAAAAAAGAACAAGAGGTATTAGTAAATTATATGGGGAATTGAACACAGATACTTGCTATAGGAGAGATTTCAAAGGTAAGCAAATATTATGAATACATGCCAATAAAGTGGAGAACTAAGTCTTAGGTCAAATTTCTACATAAACATAAATTATCAAACTGAACACAAAATTAGGAGGCTCCAGTAAATTATGAAATAAAATCAATAGTGTATTATAATTTTTTATTATTATTATTATTTTGTTTTTTTGAGACAGGGTTTCTCTGTAGCTTTGGAGCCTGTCCTGCCAAGCTGGCCGCGTACTCACAGAGATCCACCTGCCTCTGCCTCCCGAGTGCTGGGATTAAAGGTGTGCACCACCACTGCCTGGCTGTAATTATTTATTTCTTGGAGGACAAAGTTTTTCTTTTCTCAAAACAATAACTACAGTAAAAATGCCAGAGAGATTGGGTAACTTTATAAACAAAATTTACAACAACAAAAACAAAGCCATCTGATAACTCCAACCTTGAAACAAAAAGAACCCCCCACAGCCTTATAAAAGAATGTGTGTGTGTGTATATACACATACATACATACAAGCCAGTAGAACATTAAAACTAAAATTAATAAAAACTTATTTCAGAAGGAAAAGTTAGAGCACAGATTTGCTTTTGAACATATGTGCAAAAAATACTATACAAATTTTAGCTAATAAGTGAACACATTATGAATCTTAATTCTGATAGCTACTCTGGATTTAAAAAATCACAATATTTGTGAAGAGGATAAAACTGCATTCTTAGCTTATGCCTTCCAATTCCTCAGTTTAGACAGAGCATGAATGCTGTAGTCAGGCATGTTCACAATGTTCATTTGAGAACAGTCCACATGATTGATAATGACAGAATGGAGAAAGTATACATGCTTATGCATAGGTTTAAATTTACATATGGAGAGAATAATGAAATTAATTTGCTTTGTCTGAGATTTAGATTTCAGATGGAATTTCTTTTGTTTATATTTTGGAAGGACATTGAAAAAGTAGAACCAATATCAGGGGCAACGAGCATAAGACTCAAGTATAGTCCAGGTTATGGACCACAGTGTCATCAGAGACAGTGGCAGCCAGGATTTGAAGAGGGGATTTTATGAGCATTTCAAAACAGAATGAAAATTGGGTGCTGCCTACATGGATAGAGTAACTGTAAGAAATTTGACTTGTTTGGTGAAAACTTGATCTAAAAATCTGAAATCATTTAAGTAGAAGAAAATCTATTTGCCCAGAATATCAGAAGATATAATTTATTAGTCTTCCCGGTTTACCATACAAAATACTTCAAACTAGGGTGGAGGGCTAAATGGCAGAAGTGCTTTTCTCACAGGTCTAGAGACTGTGCAGGACCATGCCAATGGTTGCCCACCAGACCTCCACCATCTCGTTACCATGACTTCACATAGCCTTGTTCTCGGTGTATTCAACTCTTTGGTGCCTCTCCTCTTTTTTCCTCAATGCCAACATTCCCATTGGATCACAACTCTACCCTTAGGACCTCACTTAACCTTAATTATGTCTTTAAAGTCCCTCTCTCTAAATGACCATATTGTCATTTAGAGCTTAATTTATCTTAGTGGGGGGTATACAATTCAGTTCATAATGTAAAAATACTAAACATGGCTCCACTACACACTGGAAGGATGATCTTGGGCAACTGATGTGACCTCTTCTCCCACATTCTTTATCTGAATATGAAGGTCAAAGTATTAGAAGGTTGACCATCTGACTTCTGTGTCGATTAACCCTGAGCATTGCTGAGACTGCCCTTGGAGTGTCTGGGCCTCTGGACTCATCTGGATAAGACTGTGTTTGAGAAGTTCCTAGGTGATGGTGCCACTGCTGCCTGGAAAACCACACTTCTGAGAGCCTTTGGAATAAAATGATCTGTAGACGTTTTTCAGCATATGTATTCTGTGACAATTCTGTGGCAGTAATATCCATTTCCTCCTCAAGGGTTCCTCATCCAAAGCATGGCTTTGAAGGCAACCTGAGAATCTGTCTTTGCAGGTTTTCTAAAGAGTGTACATAGCTGCAGTGAAATTTCATTTTTAATTTAATAAATAAAGCTTACTGAAGATCAAAGAGTAAAACAGCCCCACTGTTCAGCCTTACAGGCCAGGCAGTGGTGACACACACCTTTAATCCCAGAAGCCACACACTAGCTTGCCATAGAAACCAGGCGGTAGTGGTACACGCCTTTGATCCCAGAGGTAGGGAGGAATATAAGACAGGAGGAGACAGTTCTTACACAGTCTCATTCTGAGATTCCTGGAGGCAGGATGCCATTTTGGACTGAGGTAGAGGTAAGAGCCAGTGACTGGCTGTTTTGCTTTTCTGACCTTCAGGTTGAACCCCAATATCTGTATCTGGGTTTTTATTAGACATGCTACACATAGCAGACACAATCTGGATGCCTGTGTATGGATGGATGTCAATACTCATCGAGGATGAATGCGATACACTGAAGCCCAGTAGTTCTGAGGGAGCCACTGGTGCAAAGGGCTGGTGTCAGAGTCCCAGTTGTCCCGAGAAGGACCGTCAGAGATTATTTCCTTCCAATTTGCATCTGCAACCTGCAACAGTTCAACCGTATCCTAGTTCATTACTGTCAGTCCAAAAAGGCAGAAAAAGTTTAGAGCACAAAGGTTGTAAGTCATTTCTATATCAGAGTTAGCATTTTTCCAACTAAGGCAACCCAGCTCCAAGTGTGACCTGCTGAAAAGTTACACAGTACGTTAAAGGCAACCCATTTAAACTCAGTCAGTCTGGCCAGTCCAGGTGCTCCATGCCTGCTTAGTCTAATAAATGAACAGTTCAGCAGGGGAGTAAGAGAGCCATGTGGAAGGGGGTGGTCAGGAGCCCTTCTTTCCAGCAGAGGCAGCAGGCCATGCCCGGCAGCTGTGGTGGGGTGCATACGTCGGCATTTAGGATGGCAGCATATGCCACATTAAGTGTGCCTGCTGGGAGTCTGCACTGACTTCTGTCCCCCACCATCTGCAAGTTTCCATAGAGTATTTAGAGAAACAGCAATTTGTTGCATTGCCTTAAAACTCAGTGTTTATGAATTAAGAATAAGATAGATTATATAAATTATACTCATAAAAGAAACTTATACCTGTGAAAAAAGTGAGATGTACTTGCTCCTAGATGAATAGAGATTTTGTGCTAGTGTCTCAGACTGAGGAGACATTGCCTGGTGTCATTTCCCTTTACATACTGCTAGACAAGTGGGCATACATTTGCTGAATATCATTTACTGAATATCCCGTACTCAAAAAAATCAGTCTAAAGGAAAGCAAGCCTCTAGTTTCCTGTACATAACACTACCTGGGGATTGTCCTTAGTATTATAAAATGTTGTCTGTTCCTGTCATTTTCCTCTTTTGGAATCTGTTCTCCCTCCAAATTCAAACACAGAAGAAAGACACTTCTGTTTAAAATGTCATGATTTTAATTTTTGAAAAATGTATTCTAGCTATGTGAATCAATACTTCAGACTTTTAGCTCTGTTGAAAAGCAGCCTCAGAACTATTCCCAAAGGACAATACCATTTCTTATTAGTATGAATTCACTACTGCCTTTGCCTAAACTTGGTCTCTTTGACCTTCCTTGGTGTTAAAGAAAAATATACACCATGTGTTGAGACATTGATGGATTCTTGATGGGTCAAAATATTAGGCTTTGAAAAAAATTAGAGTTGATTGCTCATAATGGTCTGTCTTACTCCAGTTAAAGCAGAAATGAACATTCACAACCATCCTAATTTTTGATCATGAAAATGAGAACTTGGATCCAGGGTCTCTAGTTTCCCATTATTAAAAATGAGAACTTGGATCCAGGGTCTCTAGTTTCCCATTATTAAAAATAGCTCACCATTAAGCTGATGTATAAAGCTCTGATTGCTGTAGCAAGTGTTTTACAGCATTGTTAAGGCATGTGTTTGGAGACTCTGTCTTCTCAGTCCTCTCAAAGGTCTGAGTCTCTATTAAGGAACAAAAGCTTTCTCCACAAGCTCTTCACTTCCCCAGCTTGCTCTTCAAAGTTAAAAAAAAATCCATCATCTTCTATTCACTTTCCCTAGTCTAACAAACATCCCCCCTTTGTGTCTCTATCTGAACCATCTCTGCTACATGTTCTGTGGGATCACACAGGAGCATTTATTTTGGGCTGTTCTGTCACTATTTTATGCCTCCTCCATCCTCAGTTTGACTTTTCTGATTCTGTCACCTCCCTACCGCTTCAATTTTCCTACCCTTTCCATCTTCAGGGTGACTTATGAACATCCTTCTTATTTTTCACTCTTAGAACAGCAGGATTTTGTTATCAGTGGGGGGAAAAGCATGTTTTCCCCTTTAAAGTTATTTCTTGTTTCATGTCTTGGCATTTTCAAAATTGTTTGCCATTTATCGTTCTACTTCGTTCCCACTGTTTTGATTGAGTTTTTTAGATGTATTAAGAACAGGGTGAGAAAGGTGTTCAGTGTTATAGCTACTGATAACTTTTCCAAAGTCTAGTAAAGGGTCCCAACCCATATTCATGTGAACAGTCCTAATTAAATCCAGAGTGTCACTAAACAAGAAAAAAAAACTGTAAAAATTGACAGGAAAGTAGAGGAAAACTTTAGGTAAAAAGGGGGGCTTCGAGGGAATGGGAGGGCATGAGAGAGTAATGGGTAGGGTGAAATGATGAAAATACATTATTTACATAGATGAAATTGTCAAAGAATAATCATTTTAAAAACCAGCATAGAACAGAGTCAGAGAAGTCCCATCACTAGAATAGAGGCAGACTCTTTGCTACGCCTGATTACTTGACCCATCACAAATAGCTCTGCAACTTTAGTGATTCAGAAAGACCTGGTGCATCTGCATTTTCCCTATACAGTGATAATTCTTGATGTCTTCTAGCCTTAAAGAAGTGATTAGTGGAATGGAGAGAGGTTAGAAAGATCTTGAAAGACGGCGGCTTCCAGTAATCTTTGTTTAGACTGAGAAAATTCTCTGCCAGAGAAATCTGGAAATGTGTCACAAGCTTAAATTCAAAAACATGCATTCACTTTCTGGAGTTTTTATTGTTGTATTTTACAACGCGGGATGAATTGCAGAGTGATGAGCGACTTCCTGTCTGCACAGCCAAAGGGAAGGAGAGCCCACTCCCCTTAGTGATGCTGCAGGGAGACAGAGACCCAGATGGTAACTTCAATACAGAGTCCGTGCCTGACACAAAGCCTGCGGAAGGATTCCACAGGGCTATTTTTGGTAATATGGAGTGAAGTGATGAAAATGATTTCTTCCTAAAAATTTTCCAACCACTTCAAAACTAAAATTAGGAAAGTTGGGTATGACCTGAGTGTATCCACAAGAGTGAATACTTTCCGATAGTTTTCTGTTCTCCCTTTATTTATTTCATATATTAATTTTAAAAGAAAAAGGATGTTTTTCCAAAAGAAATTATGCACTCATTTTAGTCCTTCTAGAAAAAAAAAACAAAACACAAAAACAGGTTCACTTTTCCAAGAAGAATGTTTGACTGTTCTTTATTATGCTCCCACGTTTCCCCAAATGTTTCCTTTGGCCTCTAACTTCAAAGACTTAACCTGTGCTTAAGACTTGATCACAGAGATAAGCACGATTTGCAGGTGGTTTACCTAGTCAGCCAAGATGGGCTTTCTATTTATAAAAGCAGTGACTACTCATGTCTGATGTGTAAAGCTGAAAAGGCCTGAGCTAAGGCACCACTGCTCATGCAGGGTGGCAGAGTCTCATACTTAAGCTTAGCTTAGCGGTTCACTACTGAAGCCTGCCTCCTTAATCCTGCTGCACTGGAGAGGAGGAAAGAGGTGAAGTAGATTCGGCAAGTTCATGCAACTGCTTGGTAGCAAAGTTAGAACCAGAAGTCGGGTTTCTAATATCTAGTCTGCTCTTTTGTTCCCTTGCAAGTTTAACATAAAATAGCCGAGTGATGTAGTTGCCAAAATTTATATTGCAAGCTAAGATAAAGGAAAAAAACCAGAGCCAAGGGTAAGGAATCAGCTTCTGCATTCAATAAATACAGACTGGCCAGTGTGTACCAAGCACAGTCTGTGACACAGCGGTAAATATCTCTGTCAGGTGTCATTGCACGCCTAGTCTGTGGTTTAAAACAGCTGTTCGTGTAGAGGAGGAAGTTGGTTGAGAAAGGATCTCCCTGCATATCCCAGGCTGGCTTCAAACTCATGAACCTCCCACCTAAGCCACCCAAGCATTGGGATTATAGGCATGAGCCACCACAACTAAGTTTTTTCAAATGAAATATTTCCTGAGAATAAGAGGCTTCTCATAGGTGGTTTTTAAACATAAAGCAAAGAAAACCAGCCTACAAATCACAACCCCAAAGAACTTAGACAACAATGAGGACACTAATCTACATGGGAAGTATAAAGACAAGATCTCCTGAGTAAATTGTGAGCATGGGGACCTTGGGGGAGGGCTGAAGGGGAGAGGGGAGAGGCAGGGATGAGAGTAGAGAAAAATGTGGAGCTCAATAAAAATCAATTTAAAAAAAGAGGCTTGTCTTGTGAGGTGGTATGCTTAGTTCCTATGTCTAGCAGAGAATGGAGGTTTGTGTGAGACGGCCTCTTTCATCTCCGGGGAAAGCCTCTTTGACTGTCCGTATGACAGGGCTCCAGTAGATTGCATGTGTCCCGAATCAGCCACAGGACATTGTGGTGCATCAAGCATGAGACCAGCTGGGCTAGAAGTGCTGGTAAGGGAAGGGACCCAGCTATGAAGTGCTTCTACTTCACTATATGAGGCCACCCAGAACTCAACAAGAAATACAGACAGGTTTTTAATCCTGAATCTGTATTAAAGTACAAATTTTTATGTTCTGCTTTTAAAAATTCAAAGATTGCAGACATTTCCATATGAAAGTCTGTTATCTTTCTGCCTTCCTGTAAAGCAATGTGGTAAGCATTCTCCTGATATTTTCCTCACGATTATATCAACACATGGCACTTCTTAATAAAAGTATAATTAGTTTTAGTTAGAAACATTGTTTTTGTTTTTTGAATATAATTACCATAAAATACTCTTAGATCACATAGCTTTGAGCATGTGGATCCATCTATTTGTGCATTCTTATTTTGGAGATTTCAAAAAAATGAAAAAAAAACACATATGAAATAGGTAGCCTAGAAATATTAGGGGGAAAACTAAAAAAAATTTAGGTGTGTCTTGAGTGTATAAAACATCTGTAGGCATAAAGCAAATGTCTACAAATATAAGGAATTGAAGATATAAAGTTAAAATTTATCAGTTCATATGCATACAGCATCCACTCACAGCTGAGACAAATGTGAACAAATTTAACAATGCAGTCTGAATTAACTGTAGTGACACTGTGGTTCTGTGACCAGTCCCGGCCATCTCCTGCTGCTGCGGTGGTCCTCACAGTGTTTGCGAGCTTCTCTAAAATGTGGTGATGCTGATCATCATGTCCGCACTGCCTTCTGCAGTAAGGTGCAAATGACAGTGAGAAATAGTCTCTTCCTCTTGTGGCTTTCGCCATATGGAATACATGTAATATAGGAAAGATGTTAATCGACTGTTCATGTTATTAATAAGGCCTCTGACCAAGAGGGTTGGGAACCAAGAGTTCTATGTAGAGTTTTTATTCTGTGAATAAACTCTTCTTTAATTCTGTGAATACAAACTCTTATGCTGAACCTTGGTGCGGTTAAAGACCCAACTTTGTTTTTCCACATTACTGTATGCAGTTGTTTTTCCTTACTAGGGATTGAACCCAGGGCTTCATGCATATTAGGTTTGAGCTCTACCACAGAAATACAACTTGGAGAATACATGTTTTAAAACTGTTACAAAGCATTTTGTTGAGTGCATGTATTTAATTTTAAACAACCGTTTTCGGTTTTTATATTTCTAAAACAACAATGCTAGGTCAACTTTTAAAGGATTGTCTTTGTGTTTACAAGCTGAAGATGACATGATGTTTAGATATGAGAGTGCACGAAGGTGTGTGTGTGTGTGTGTGTGTGTGTGTGTGTGTGTGTGCTGGGGAGAGAAGGACCTAGCTGAGAGGGCTTCTGTATTTAGAAAATATCTCACAAAATGAGACTGTGATTTCACCACAGAACACATGTGGCATTTGGGTTCCACATGCTGACTTCAGTGCTTAAAGCAATACCACAGAAGCTAATGGGGGTAATCCTTGCTCTCTAATGATTTCCTTGACTACTCAGATGAAACTTGAACCACAAGTATGACAGTACGCAATGAGTACACCATGGAGCATTTGGTGGGGAGGAGGAGGGTGGTTTTACTAATGTTTCACATCCACTTCCCATTTGGGGGCACATATTGCAATTAGAAATTCTGCTGATATAATAAAATGGGAGCCAGAGTTGCCCCCTACTCCCCTTTGGTAAATGTATAAGAAGATATGCAGCCAAATCATTCTGTTTGCTTTATTTGTTAAGTTCCTAAAAGCACACTACAGAATAAATTAATGTTGATTTCTTTTGTTCATAGAACAGTATAATGCTTACAAAGGGAGAATGAGCAGAAAATGCAGTTTCTCTATTACTCCCCTCCCACCCAAAGTTCCTAGTTATTAATATCTTACCTTAGTGTGATGGATTTGTTCCAGTAATCAGTATTCAAATATAATTATTAACTACTGATCAAAGTTTATTTAGATTTGCATAGCTTTTAATGAATGCTCATTTCCTGTCCTAGGATGTATCAAAGGCATCACATCAATTCTCTGTGTTTGTTTTTGTTTTTTAAAATTATTATTTATTTATTGTTGTAATTGGCGGGAGCAGCAGGCTGTGTCCTGCCCTGCTCCCGGCCACATGGCTGCACATCCACGTGGCTATACCCAGAATACACAAATCACACACTAACTGGATTCATTTAAATTCTGCCTGGCCCATCATCACCAGCCTCTTCTTGGCTAGCCTTCACATCATAAATTAACCCATTATAAAAGTCTGTATGTCACCACGAGGTGGTGACTTACCAGAAAAGTCTAACCTGCATCCATCGTGGCGGGAGCATCATGGCAACTGCCCACTTCCTTCTCTCTTCCCAGAACTTCTGTTCTGTCTACTCCGCCCACCTAAGGGCTGACCTATCTTACAAGCCAGGCAGAGTCTTTATTTAACCAATGAAAGCAACAGCAATAAAGACGGACCCTCCTACAATTTATTTTATGTTTTATTGGCAATAGAGTCTTCTCTCATACAATACATCTCAACCACAGTTTCTCCTCCCTTTACTCCCCACTCCCTTTAGAAAGGAGCAGGCCTCCAAACAATGACCAAACACTGCCAAACAAGATACAATAAGACAAGGCAAAAAGCCCTCATATTGAGATTGGACAAAGATATGCAACTGGCTTTTTTTTTTTGTCAAGTTAAGAAGCATCTGTTAGGTCTATTAGGTATGCTGTAGAAGGTCCCTGAACTAGAATAAATTTCATTCTTTTCTCACGAACAGAGTGGTATTTTAATTTCGGGGAAGAGGATCACACTGACAACAATTCTGTTTTCATCGCATCCTAGCAAGAGCTTGTAACATGAGGGCCTGCTTGTTGGGGTTACTGTCCCGCCCAGTACCCCACAGCCAGCAAGCCCCAAAGAAAATCACACAGAGAGTCTACATTAAGTTATACACTGATTGGCCCATTAGCTCAGTCTTCCTACCAGCTCCCATAACTTATATTAACCCATTGTCAGCCACATGGCTTGGTACCTTTTCTCAGCTGGGCAGCTTACATTGTTGCCTCCTTGGTGGTCTACGCAGGAATGCCAGGGAAGCTTCCTGCTTCCCAAATCTCCTGTTCTCACCTCTACTTCCTGTCTGGTTTTCCCGCCTATACACCCTGCCTGGCCAATCAGCATTTATTTAAAACATGATTGACAGGATACGGAATTGTCCCGCACCAAGAGCTCATATTATCAACATGTCAATGAGTGCTGGCCTCTACCACCTGGCTGATGGAAGGCTAGTCAGGCAAAGTTACCACCCACTTCCATAATGTCGTCATTGGCAGTCACCACATGCAGAATGAAATCACAGAGAGAAGAGTCTGTGTTCTATTCCCTCAAGTGTGGGGTATCTGCACAGACCATTTGGGAATTTACTGAATGAGAGATTCTCTTTCCTTCCTCTGTTGTATTGATATCAGAATGAAATCAGATATTTATTTTTTTTACATTCAATTATACTTTGTTATACTCCAGCTGGGGCATTGAGAACTGTTTCATTTGCTCCTGTGACCTTAAAGAGGACCACACTGACGATGTTCTTGGCATTTTCTTTTATTCTGGCCCTAGGAGATACTTAAGTTCATTTTATGTATGTGCTACCTCAGGCTCAGAAATAGCCAATAATCTAGGTATTTCTATGTCCTTTTATTGGAAAATGTTATTAGAAACTAAGCCCAAGACACTAGGTGATTATTGCTATAGGCATTTTGGTTCTTTTAAGCCTCTTTTAAACTGTCAAGGAGGAAAACTATGGGTTTGTGTTACCCTAACATCTACATATATCTATAAGCATGTATATCTGTAACAATTCCTACCCGTATTCAATAAAAAGTAAGTCTTTATCTGCATCTCTGACTCGAATACACCATTACATAGATTGTTCTCACCTTCCTTTGGTTACCTATAAATTCCACTCACGCAGTGAGAAAACTTCCCACCATCTGCTATCTACATTTTTGATTGTTGAATTCCAGTCTCCATAGATCGCAGTATCATTATTGCTAACTCATACTCCTATGGGGAACAATTTAATCAACTAGAGTGCAGAGTTATTCTGCAGTTTTGTGTGTCTTCAGTCGTACAGCCTTTGGTGCCCATGTCACTTAGAAAAGCATCCTTTCCGTTGTTCACCAGTGGGGCTGTTTTATACATTTGTAACACAGTTTGATTTGACTGTCATTATCTTCCATTTCCTCAGGTTTTGACCACATGAGTGATTTGTCAAATTTGTTTACATTGAGGCTTACTGTCTGTGCTGTTCAGCACGTTTTGAGAGATTTAGAATGTCACACAACTGCTATTACAATATGTAGAATATTTCTTTCACCCCCATTTTTATCTTCTAGTTCTTCTTTGCCCAGAATCCTTTGAAATCATGGATGTTTCCACTGAATTTTGTTTTACCCTTTCCAAAAGGTCAGACAGTTGGAATCAGCTAACCAGTGGCCTTTTCAGACTGACTTCTTTTGCTTAGCAATGTGATGTGTACTCAAGGTCCACAAATTTTTAACACCTTTTTCCTAGATAAGGGTCTAGTAGATTGATATACCACACTTTATTTATCCCTTTACCCATCATACATTTTGTTCCAACTAGTTTTGACAATCATAATTAAAGTCATTATAAATTTTATTAATATGAAAATTTTTATATATACCTAAGTCTCCAGCTTAGTTGGTTAAATAGCTAGAAGTATGAATGCTGAATTGCATGGTAAGAGTATGTTTAATTTTCTAAGAATCTGCCAAACTAATTGCCAAAGTTACCCATACCATTTACATAAAGGCAAGTGATATTGAGCATATTTGATATGCTTCTTAAAAGTTTGTATATCTTCTTTACTGACTTCAGATCTTATCATTAACTCTTAAGGATTCTTTTTATATTTCAGTCCTGTGTCAGATCCTGTATGCAGACCCTCCTATGCAGATCCTTTATTAGATATGTCTCACAAATATCTTCCCTCATAGGATGACTTGTCTATTCAACATTGGTTGTTAATTTTTATCGCTGGTACAGCACACACAGGGTTGAAGCAGCTGCCGTAGATAAGATCCATCATTTTAATTCAAGCCATGCTTTCTTCCTGTCTTTCTGTCTTAGTACCCACTTGTCTAGATTTTCACCTCAGGGCTCAGATTTTCTGGAGTTTGAAGTCTTCCTTGTTAGCTTAACTGAGGGGAAGCAAAGGCGGAGGGAGGTACTCAAATGTCTGTCAACCTGACTCTGTCTCTTGTCACTATTAGCGGCATGGCCTTAAATGATAGTGCTGTTCTCCTATTTTACTTGCTTTGAATGTGGAGCTCTATGAGATAATAATGTCCAGGGATTTACAAGTAAAAGCTTTAGTGCCAAAATATTTGATGACTCTCAGAGCTTCAGAGTTGGCTGCTATAAGTAGGTTTTCCAGCAAAAGCTTAATCCTTCTTTTGTGTACTCTTGGTAGCCTTATAGAGAGTCACTGTTAAAACTGCAACTGGGCCTTGTCTAGAAAATAGGATCAAAAAAATCCAAAGGCTGCATTAAACACTCGACTTTATCGACCTATTTATTGTATGCTATATCAACATCAGACTTGGGTGTTGCATCTGGAAAGTCTTGTCTGTAATGTCTTCTGGCATCTATTAGATCAAGTAAAACAGCTTAGAGCAGCAAACCCAGTATTTCAACTTTATCCTTCTTTTCTAAGGTATAAACACTTTAAAAAATACTAAACTTGAATTTCAATGAGAACAGTCTTAGTTATGTGGAAAATAGTAATAGGGAGTCATGCTTGATTTTTTTTGCCTTAGTAAGATATGTCTATATTATTCCGTTTGCCAGGTGAAAGAATTTTAAGGTTTTAAGGAGAAATTATGCTATTTGATCTCTTTATTAAACCAGTTATCCTTTGATGTATATAGAGGGAGATGGTGGGCACAAGAACAGAATCAGGGAAACATACTAGGGAGTGGCAGAGAGAAGAGAAGCTTCCAGATGGATTGGGCCAGCTGGGGTACTGGAACTGGAGAGAAGGCTTAAAAGTGTCTGTTTAAAGTGTCTGTGGAGACAGAACTGACTAAATTTTCTTATAGATTAAAACTAACTGAAGGATAGAACAAAATTTCCACCAGGATTTACATAAGACCATCCCAGTTTAATGCACTGAAAATCCTACATCCCAGAACTCCAGCCCAGGGATGGACGATTAAGTTGCTGAGGGAATATCCACTCTTTAAACTCACTCAGGTATTGAAGCCACAAAGCATTCGGGTCCCTCCTTCCTTATTGCTAGGGTTCTGGAGACCCTGCTAACGAGCATTCTCACTTCAACTAAAAGAGGACCTAATGGTGATTAGCACATTTTCTGATAAAGCTGTGAAAGATATTTCAGAGAAACTAAACCTTTGTAAGAATAATACATCCCAACTGATAACAATTATGTGAAAGAAAGTTCTTGATTGCTAGGGGAAATTTAATTTCTCTAAAAGAGAAAAATAATTCAAGAAGCAGAAGGCCACCGCTTCTCTTATTGGAAAGGTCTCCAATAGAGACATCAATCATTAAAATGCAGACTTCCAAGAATCTAAGAAAAGTTTGAAAGGATCTCCAAACCTCTTTTTGGTGACTCCTCTGACAATACAGTTTGAGCTTGTTCAAAGTGTGATGAGTATTTATCTTCACCAACATGAATGTTTAGCATTCCATTTTCTCAGAAGCAGGTGCCCTTCATAAGAATGTCTTAGAGATGCACTTAGCCTTGAAACTATTCAGCTTGGCCTATGGTGTCAAGCCAAACCACCCACAGAGAAGCCACATATTACGATGGTGTATAGCATTTATATCTCTTTTCTCTTGATTCTCTTTCTTAGAATCGCGTCTGCCTCTCCTTGCTTCTGATATAACATTGTCTCCTGTTTGCTTTTTCTTTGTGTACACTTTATACAGCAGTGAAAACATTTTGACTAATGCCATCTATGAAGCTTTGAACCAACCCATGGGAAATGTTAAGAGTCTTTTCAGAATCCCTTTTAAACTCGCACAAATGAATGCATCTTTACAAAAGAGAAAACTGCTAAGTGTCAAGTATCACTTCAGAGTGCTGCTCTTGACTTTCTTTATTCACAAAGCTGGGCCTTTTATCTATTTTAGCAAACCTGCTCTGGAATTGATTGAATAGGCTTGCTGTGTGTGGTGAGAAGCTGTAGTGTGTGAGAGGGTTGGGAGCAGGCTTTCACTAATCTCATATCTACTCCTCATGAAGTCAGGATGTCTTTCTATCAGGAGATGTGTTTTCATGGATGTTCTGGAAGGTTTTACTTTTCCAAATTCCATAGCAAATTACAAGTGAAGCAGTTGACTTTCTTGGCCCATCTCTGACAAGCCCAGTTTAAAATCCCCATTCGGCGGGCCTTCATCCCGAACCCTGTTCACACCATTAGCTGCTTTAGCAGGCTTGTCAAACAAGCACAGAATGGTGGGAAATTGAGTTTTCACCACTTAAATTAGAGGATTCTAATTTGAAGTAATTGTTTAGAGGCAAGTAGGAATTATGCTTATGGTATTAACGAATATGTGTTTACCACCATGTAATGGGCCACTGAATAGCCTGCTCATGAGTCTGGAAAAAATAAATTATTTCTCCCAGTGAATAAATAGGGAAACTGAATCTGGGAAACTGAGGCATATGTTTCAAGGCTTTTGCAAGCTCACGTTGGTATTAAACACCAGACATAGGTCTGCAAATACTGTGTATATTGCATACTGAGGCATGTTTAACTTCAGGCTGCTATGATGTGGGATTCCCCTCTGTATGCTGTGAATATCATTGGCTAATAAAGTAACCGCTGTGGGCCTATAGCAGAGCTATAGGGGAACAGAGCTAAGTGGAGGAAACTAAACTGAATGCTGGGAGAAAGAAGGCAGAGTCAAGGAGAAGCCATGTAGCCCTGCCAGAGATAGACATTGGAACTTTAGCTGGTAAGCCACAGCCACATAGCGATGCATAGATTAATAGAGATTGGTTAAGATGATATGTAAGAGTTAGCCAATAAGAAGCTAGAGCTAATGGGCCAAGCAATGATTTAATTTATACAGTTTATGTGTGATTATTTCTGGGCTAATTGGCCAAGAACCAATGAGCAGCCTGCTGCTACACTGCTACGTAGTTGTTTGAGATAATCTCATAGAGTATTTCATGACAACTATGATCTAACTGGTATGTCTAAATCCTGGGCTGGTGGTATACCACTGTATTTAGTTCCTTGTAGTTCTGTTGTCCATTAGGACACCAGAGAAAAACAGCTGTCTTCTCAGATCCCTTAGGTTAGGTAGAACTGATGAATGACACTCACTGCAGGGAGGAAGGACAAAGCTTGGCATTCTTGCTGTCTCTATGGTTCTTGGGTCTCTGAAACAATACTTGGGACTTTCTATGTTGGAACATGTCATTTGTAAAATTTTAAGTGCCTGCTTTATGCAGGAGCTCATAGTAGAGATTATGAGAAAAACAAAAGAAGGCAACCTTTAACCTTTAATTAGGCCATTCAGGTGGAGATGCCAAGTATATGGATGTCAGAGAGTTACCATCAGGATGTGAGAGATAGAGAGGATAATGAATGTAGATTTATAACCTATGCATATATTGAGGTTTTGAGTCTTTATGAAACAGCATGACTTATAGGAAGGATTTCAGAATTAGGAATGTCTGTGATAGAGTCTTATTTTTGCTTCTTACTTGATATTTCCGGTAATCTATATAACCTCTGCAAACCCCTGATCCCTTCTGTCAGAGCAGAATAGTTATCATTATTACCACAGCATTATCACAGACTAGCAATAAAGTATGATGACTCATGTAGAATGCACTATCAGCATTCCCTTAGTGCTGTTATTGTTACCGTTATAAGTGAATGCAGAGAAGGAGAGTGAGTGCATTTGGGCTAACCCTGCAGTGACAGTGTGCCATTGTAGATGTAGTCGTAGAAGTCCAAGTTTGAGTTTGTGGATCTTCCCCCATGGACAGATGCAGTATCATAGATAGAAGAACTAACGATAATTGATCACATGTCCAAACTGTATGCAAAAAAGATTAAGTTGCTAAATTTCTCTGAATCTTGGTTTCTTCCTCAGTAAAGTGGGGATAATTATATACACATGGCATGCTTATTCTGAGAACTAAATGAGGTAAATTTGAGGATTAAATGAGACAAAGCCAAGAATAGTCTCTGACACATGTTAATGGTTTGGAAAGTTGGCTCAATCACTGTGGAGAAGCTATTCAGTACCATGGCTAACTGTCGCCACCACTTGCTTTGACCACTATTTAAGTTTTCTACTCCTATTCTCTCATCTGTGTTTGATTCATCATTACAATGCTTAGCATCCAATACATGATAGGTATTATTAACAAGTTTATATCAAGGTAGTGGGTAGAGAAGGAAGTCCATGGAAGCTAAATAGTTATGTAGATGGGACTAAATGAGAATTGTCTCTCTGTTCTTTCCACTAGTCAATATCAGTATCTAGATGGGTAGGGTGCTTCTCACCATGCAGATGTCCAACAGAGTCAAAGACAGGAGACCCAGAGAAGACCAGTATACCAGAATTGCCACAGGTGAACTATTTAAAGAAAAAGATGAAATACAGAAGGATGCTGTGGGACAATGATCTTTTATCCTTTCACTTGTATTATTTTAATAAAACACTGATTGGCCAGTAGCCAGGCAGGAAGTATAGGTGGGGCAACCAGGCAGGAAGTAGAGATGGAGTAATGAGAACAGGAGAATTCTGGGAAGAGAAAAGAGTCAGTCTGCAGTCATCACCCAGCTGCAGAGGAAGCAAGATAAGAATGCCTCATTGATAAAGGTACCAAGTCATATGGATAACTCAGACAAGAATTATGGGCTAATTTAAGATGTAAGGATTAGTTAATAATAAAAGCCTGAACTACTAAGCCAACTAGTTTATAATTAATGTAAGTCTCTGTGTGTTTCTTTGGGACTAAATGACTATGGGAACCAGGCGGGACAGAAACCTCAGTCAACAGAAGAAACAAAATATAGTTGAGTTTACATTCTCAAAACTCCCAAAAGGAGATAGCCTTTAATTTAACTTATTTGAAAGATTATAATCAAATGAAACATTAAATCTATAGTCTTGGAAATTCATTATCTTCAGTAAGTATTATAGCTATACTGTCAAATAGCAAACACTGTTCATCTAAAGCGATAACTAGAGTGATAGATGGATACAGTAAGTTGTAGTTCATTGCCACTAACTTACAAAGGTTGCCGTTAAGTTTATGTGAATATTCTTCTGTTAGTCATTATATAAGAAGTGCTAATTTCATTTGAGTGGAACCTTGCTTTTAGCCAGTTTGAGAGGATTTTTTGTTTGTTAAGATTTGATAGTGTGATTTCTGAAAATTAAGATGGTGAAATAAACCTCAGGAACTGAACTTAAAAACTGGCAAGTATATCAATACTGCAAACCTAATCTGTTTTTAAAGGTGTCATTTTAGACCAGGTTATGTAGGCCAACCTTGACTGAAAGGACATTTACATTAAAAATGAAAATATTCATTGCAGCTTATGCTTTCTTGTGATCATATTAAATCTCAAATTCTGTGATTCTATTCTCCCAGAACTAGGCGAGCCAGGTCAGGGAACCTGGGATAACTGATGCTGATGAGATAGGGTAGGTATAGCTTAGGTGTTAGAATCGTAGAAGATACCTAGAAGTGGAAACCCACAGCCAGGCAGGTCCTCTGAAGAGGAACCTAAAAGAAGACTAAGAAACGGGTGAGTCATGGGACACAGGCTCAGATCAAGAGAGTGCACTTCTACATAGGGAATGGAGGGGCAGGAGGTCTTCTGACTCATTGGAGTCTAGTATTCTGCTCATTTTTAGTGATACTTGGAAACAAAATTTTCTTCTATATTCCAATGAGATTGTTTTTCAGGTACTAATGTTCCAATTAGCATTCCTCTAGTCTGGCATACAGTAAAATTCAGTAAGTCAGAGATAGTAATTGTCATACTAGAGAAAGTCATGGTCAAATGATGTGAAATGGTCTAGCCTGACACTTTCTTAGGAAGGAGAGCCCCTATGACTGTCAACTCTTAGAACTAGGTGACATTCTCATTTATCTATTTTACTTCATATAATATTTTATTAATTCTTTGAGATTTCATAGTATGTATTTTTATCATATCCACCCATTCCAACCACTAAGTCCCCCTTATCCACCCTGCCAACCTTTTAGTCTCTTCCTAACTTCATGTCTCTTTCTCTTTCCCTCTCTCCTTTAAGTAACTTAATAGGTCCAGTTGTCTTGTCCATATATGCATGATTACAGGGCAATCCACTGGAATGTGATTGAAATACCAGAAGACACACCCTTAAAGGGAAATGACTCCCCATCCACAAGAATCTACCAACTATCAATGACACCTCAGTTAAGGGAGAGGGTGTATGAGCCATTTTCCCCTGGCTTCTTGTGCATGTTTTGTGGATGACAAATATCACATTCCTTCCTTGTCTGGAACACATTGTTTCAATACTGTCCTCCCCAACCCCTGTCTCTTACCACAAGTCCCTTCTTCTGAGATAGTTCCTTAGCCTTTGTGTAGGTGTGCCTGTGTGTGTGTGTGTGTGTGTGTGGTGTGTGTATACGCGCGTGTGTGTATACTTTGATCAGCTATAAAAGGCTAGTTCACAACATCCTCATCAAGTGTGAAAGTCTTATGTTTTAAAATGTCTCTGGTTTAAAACCCTTCATGTCATTGTTTGCTTTTTCCTGAGGGTTTTACTAGGTAATCCTGCTAGCCTGGAACTCACTATCTAGACCAAGCTGGCTCACACCCCACAGAAATCCACTTGCCTCTGCCTCCCAAGTAAAAAATCTTAATGTTTAAAGTCAAATATCTAGTTGGACTGGTATCAATACAGGTTTTTTGACTCCATTTAACCTTTCATGATATTTTATAAAATGTTTAAAATTACATTAAAAGTCTATAAATATACCATAAAATTTAAATAAATTTAGATATATCTTAAGAATTAACCTCTGCCTTAACCATAATTTTAAAAAAAATTGTATTTCATTTCTTTCTCTTTTAGTCAGCATACAATGGGCTCTCGTGAATTTTAACACATATTGACCAATATGTTTGCTCTTATTTGTCACCCCACTGCCTCCCATGACCCTCTTCCTCTTTGGTTGGTCTCCTTCCTCTGGATATACACACAGAGTGGCAGACATAAGTCTTACAATAGCCCTAATTATAGATTTTTAAACTGGTGGCAATAGAAGTTGACATTCCCACCAACGGTGTATGAAGTTCTTTTTTCCACATTCTTGCCAGCATTTTTTGTTTGTTTTGTTAATCATAGCCATTTTGATTGGGGTGAGAGGGAATCTCAGTGTAGTTTTGATTTTAATTTCTCTAAGAGCTAAAAATATTCTTTCATTAATTTTTAAAGGCAACCAACTGATCGTGCTAGTGTTTGCCTATAACCCCAGCACTCAGGAGGTAGAAGCAGGCAAATCAGAAGGTCAAGGTCACACTAGACTACAATCGAGTCTGAGGCCACTGTGGTTACCTGAGATCCTGCAAGAAGAAGGAGGAGAGGGAGGAGGAAAAAGAGGAAGAGGAAGAGGAAGAAGAAGAAGAAGAAGAAGAAGAAGAAGAAGAAGAAGAAGAAGAAGAAGGAAACAATGGCAGTAAATAACACAAAACACACAGGGCAACCTGCTATGTTACCAGCAATGACCAGTGAATCTAATAATGTTTAAAATGTTATTTTGCATGTGCTGAGATTGAACCAAAATATGTGCACATTCTAGATAAGCTCAAGCTCTGCCGCTGAACTACATTCCTATAAGCTCTGTTGGGTGAGAATTGTTTTGCATGAATGGAATTGGACCAGGATAGTTTCTATGTTCAAAATCTTTGCACACAAAGATAGTCTATAAAGTACCCTTGAAATTGCCCAGATGAAGACAACCTGCTTGCCTTTTCAGACTGTTTCAGGGGACTTTCTTCAGCCCTAGTTAATCCTTTCCATGCTGTAATAATTGAGATTATTGAACAGTATGGGGTCAAACATGTAGACATATGCTGTGAGCCTTGCTTTTCTCCTTGGTGAAATAATTTAACAAAATGTCAGTATCATAGATCAGAAGCTTGCAGGTTCCCTAAAGGCACCTGGTGAAATGGAGGCTTAGGCCTTGTGTTGTTTATTCTGCCCACTGGGGCACTGCTGTTCACTTGTGATCCCAGAATCCAGCAAAAAGAAAGCAAAGGAGCATTTACCATTGCTAAATTCTCACAGCCTCTGTCGGGCTTGCTTGGGAACTGTTTGATAGTATCTAGCTGACCCATAAAGACAGGGATTTAGACAAGAAAGAACGCACCAAATTCAGCTGTGTTTCCAAATATATGACACTTTGTTGTGCTGCTGTGAAGTAGGCTGTGGAAACACTGACTTGTTGTGCTTCGGTCCCACCTTCCGTGAAGCATTGGTCCCTAATGCCTGGCCTGGGGTCTAATTCTTACCAAGTTTCTACTTAGCATCCTTTGACATCTGTTGAGATAAGAATAACAGTGATATGAAAAAATCAGGAATTGTTTTAATTTGTTCCAGTTTAATTTTTACTATTTGTTAATTTATATGAATTTATTTTATTTTTATATCTATGGGTGTCTTGTCTGCACACATGTTCGCTTGCTTGTACACCATTTGAACGCACAAAGAGACTGGGAGAAGCCATCAGGTCCTCTGGAACTGGAGTTACAGATATCCCCAAATAGGAACCCTTTCATGACTCCCAAATAAAATCAGCAAACTTTTTCATTGTTCTGAGTGAGATGAAGGTCCTAACATCAGAGAGGAAAGATGTAGAGCGGTGATTAGCTGCATATGCCGTGCATTTGCTTCTAAACTCTTTCCTCTCTCCTTCCTTCCTTCCTTCCTTCCTTCCTTCTTTCTTGCCCCCACCAACTGCTTTTTTGAGACAGGATCTCATGTAGCCAGGCAGGCCCCTGAATTTCTATTTTGTCATGAATGACCCTCCTGCCTTTCCTTCCCAAGTTCCGGGAATTTTAGGTATGTGCCATGTGCTCAACTTACTCTGTTTTCTTCAGAATATTCTAAGACCTCTGCTAAGCATTGTTTCAGTTGCTGACTGTATTCTAAGCATGGTTCAGCCTGATGAGTTCCAACAGAGGTAAAAATCCGCATGACTGGTGTTAGCACCAAGAGGAGAGTGATTTCCCACCTGCCCCTTTCCACTTCATACTTAGGTGCTACCCACTTTCCAGTCTGGGCAGTTGTTCTACTTTCTGTCACTTTGGACTGATATGTCTTTTGTCTGGCTTATTTTGTCCAGCATATTTTGGGATCATCTCTCAAGACTTTCTGCACGTGCCACTGATTTGCTCTGTTTTCTTAGTGAGTATCCTTGCATGGCTTAAGACTGTCAGTTCGCCTGTGGATGGATACTTGGGTTGTTCTAGTTTTGGTTTATGATGAATAAAGTGGCCATAGCATTTATGTACAACCCTTTTGCAGGGAGGCATATGTATTAGTTCCTCTTTAGTTAATATATAAGAGTACCAATGCATGAACCAACTTTCCAGAGGGGATTTACCGAGAGCATAAAGCTAGAAAGTGGTACAGCCATGCTGCCATGCTTTATATATGGGTGGATGAACTCCAAATGCCTGGATTTAATTTTGTTTCTATAACTCAAAGTAGTCAAGGAGTTTCTTGAGGGACACCCACCTCACAGGGCCTACCCTCTGTTCTTGGAAATAGATCAATAGTCTGGGGTCTGAGCAGTTGTCACACACCCACTTCCCCTTGATCCCAATGTCTCCTCTAAGCGCTTAGCAGTGCCTGCCTTAAGACTCTTGCTGCTGCTGCAGCTTTTCACAGGGCATTTTCCTCTGTAGCTATGGTGCTTCTAACTTGTACGTCGCAGGGATCACATTGATCATCTTGGATGCAGGTTATCAGCTTGATAGTGACCACTCCGTTACTTCACTTTCCATGGAAACGGTCACAAAGGAACACTAGATTCCAGTCCCCCTTAGTGAAGAACTTCTCTTCTTTCTCACCTGGGCCTGGCACTTAGTAAATATATGAAACAGGATGATGACAAAGTGTGTGCCCTCAGCAAACCATAGAACAGCTGGAATGATAGTGTACTCGTGTGGTGATATAATGAAGGCATGCTACTACAGTTTTTATTTATTTTTTAATGTTCTAGGTAAAACCACTTGTCCATGCATGGCTTCTCCATTCTTGCAATGTAGCTACTACATGGAAACTAAGCACATTTCTGGTTCCCTGACCTCTAACAACATGATAAACATAAGATTTGAGCCAAGCAGGCAGCAACAAGGGCTTGTTTCAATGTGACGATCAGCCCCAGCTCCCCCAACCCCTCGAAGAGCCCTTTGTGTTGTTCCCTTCTGGAACAGAAACAGCTTGGCTAGTGTATGAAGGGCTGGTGCCAAACCACCATGTGAGGAATAACCTTATGGCATTTTATAAACAGATTTCCAGGATCTGCTCACAGTGAAGTAGAGCTGACTCGTCTGGGATGTAGTCGAGACAGCTGCATGTCAGGTGTCCTCAGATCTGGTGCAGGCTATCAGGGAACTGAACTCTGCAAAGAACAATGGAAGCCTGCCATTCTTTCTTTGAACAGAGATCACTGGAAGCCCATGAAGGTGGCTGACAAGAATCTAGCTGAAGTTGCTTGGGTTCTGGGGCCGAGCCTCCTGGCTGGCAGTCATCTAGCTGCAGCCACACCTGGCTCTCTTGAGAATGATCTTCACAGAATCCCACAGGAGGAGAATGTGACAGGTTAATGTGTTATTTATTACACATCACCCTGCCTCCTGCAGCATGTCACTCCCTGTATTGTTATACCAAATGCTCTGTAGCTCTTATAAAAAAAAAACCTCCCTATTGGATTGTGTTATTACCTTTATTGTTTGGTAACAACAATATCTTTTTTCCTATTTATCTTCTTTCCTATTGTTACAAAGTAAACAACCAGCTGATTTCCCATCTCTCTGACTTCACAGTCTTATCCTGAGAATTAAATGGACAAATGCATGCTATCATATTTAGAAGAGAGCCTGGCATACACCAATTACTCAGTAAATTTTAACCATCACTATTATTTCCATCATCATCATCATCATCTCACAGACATGAACCTGCACATTTGTATAAATATGCACATATGTTTAGCCTTCTGTCCAGATGCCTGAAGTGGCTCCCCACATCCTATGTAATAAGATCTGAACAATAGCCCAGCACGCATAGCAGCCCTAGGCTTCCTGGTCCATCTGAGTGTTCTTTCCCCGATAGCGTTAGAAGTGAGCAGAAATGCTCCCTGTTCCCTCCTAGTCTCCTCCATGGTTTTTCTTACCCCGAGCTTCACGGTGAAAGAACTCTTGTGTACCATCACCATCCTCCAGTACCGAGCCCAGGCAATATGAGCATTTTCCTCCAGTGAACCTGGGGTTTTCCGTGTAATTCATTCATTACCTTACAATTTTTGCCATGCTCTTCCCTGTGATAAAAATCAGCCATGTTTGAGTCTTTTCTCCCCTGCCAGAGAATACACACAGTGTCTTGCACACACACGACTGTGAATTGATTCTGTCCCTGTATCCTCACCCTGCTCTAACTAGTCAATGGCCTCCCTGTGAGACTATCGCCATACACAATGACTAATGCATTAATAAAAATAAGAGTGTCATGTATACCAGTCAGCCCTAGGCAAAGAAAAAGTAGGAAGCCTGTGTGGCCAAGGTCCTCTCTTGTCATATCTCTTCATCTTTTCCCAAGTCTATAAACTTTCCATCTTAGCCCCCTTTCCACTCACTGTTGTTTTGTTGACTCGCTAACATTTAATGACTAATTTTTGTGAGTATGCTAACAGTTGGTGATAACCTCAGAACCTCCTCTCCCATTATTAACAGTCATGGCCTTAAATACCCATTTTGCATAGGGAATGCTCTTTGCCAGTAGATTTGAGTATGAACCACAGAACTCCTGGGATGCGGCAGGAGTTGCTGTGCATCTTCAAATTCCTGTGTGTGTTAAGGAGTATGTTCAAAATAGTGTGCAGTAACAGTTACCAAGATGGTTGAGGGTTCACATCAAGTGATGCTTGTCAAAAACATTGCCAACACTAAGAATGACAGGAAAAGGCATTTGGGTAGCTTCCTTCTTGGGCTAGTTCTTGTCTTTGTTCTGAGATTGAGAGAGTGAACAGTAATTAGCAACAGGGACTCTAGAGCTCATTTCTCTGGATATAGAAGAATTTTATCCCATGGAACCAAGAGGCAGTCATAAACATCACCAGGTTTGTGACCAAATCTTTAAAGAGATAGAATGAGGAAGGTATTTATGACAAATAAAGTGGTGACAAAGGGGTGAAGGAGGAGGGAAGGCATTGCTGATTAAAAAATAAAGCAGAGTATAAAGACTTTTAAATAGTGAGTTCTTCTACAGTTCCAAGCGAGACTGTAGTATAGACGATGAAGATAGTAGTATGAACATTAGCAAAACATAACCAGGAGTCAGCTGAAGCTCAGCAGAAATGAAAGCAGTGCAGCTTCCTGTTACCAGAAAAGTCAACAATGTGGTTGCATAGACAAGACCTAAAAGATGACAGCACCAATTGACATAACAAGGTAGCTGGAGGAATCCTCACAGGGCTTCACTCCTAGAAGAGCTATGGGCAATTGATGTCTTGCGTGTGTGTGTGTGTGTGTGTGTGTGTGTGTGTGTGTGTGTGTGAATTATAATTAAAGAACAAAAAGACATGATTTGAGGCTGAGTGGGAGGAACATAGGAGGAATTGGAGGGAGGAGAGAGAAGTAGAGAATGATGTAAATATAGCACTATTACATGAAATGCTATAAAAAGTAAATTTAAAAAACAAAAGAAAAACAAAACACCAAAAGCAGTCATTTCACCTACTACTCAACAGAGTAACTGTAGCTAACAATGTTGTATTGTGTATTTAAATTTTTCTAAGAGGCTATATCTTATGTTGAATATTCTTACTGTAAGATGAATCAATAATGATATAAATAGTAATAAAGAATGCAGAAAGAAATTTTGGATATGTCTGTGACTTTGATTGTGGTGAGTAGTTTTATTGGTACATAATTCATTCAAATTCTTTAACTTGCCTATATTAAATATGTAAAGGTTTTCACATGCTAACTATAACCCAATGAAATGTTTTTTTTTTAAATGTTATCTCAGAACAGTTTTGTTAGGGGATATTTGATCATATTGTGAACCCCAAGTTTGCATTAGAATTACTTAAATAAAATTAACCTTGGGTCAGGAGGCTGTATTAGCAACTAGTTGACATAAAATAATCATAGAGCCTCAGAGAGCTTCCAGTAGATAGTCACAGAAAGTAGTAGGGTGGGGTTTGGAGTGGTGTGGATGTCAGCAAGGAAAGAGAGTTAGCTAGTGGCTAGTCAGTCTCTCTGAGTTTGCACGTTTTCACCCCAGCCTTTGAATCTCAAGCCTTGATCATAATTAGAATGATAGAGATTTAGTTAAAGCTATCTTTAGTGGCAGCAAAGGGTGAGTGCCTGCAGGAACAGGTGTTTCGCCGGACTGTGGCCTGAGCAGCCAGGCTGCTGCTAGAGAGGCAGGCCAGTGACTGGGAAGTGGCTATGGCTGGCTGAGACAGCAGTAGATTACAGTGCAGCCACTATGCCAGAGTGAAAACAACACAGTTTTTTTTATTAATTAATTTGTCAGCATTATTTAGCTCAAATATTGGAAGAGTATTTTACCTGTGTATCTGCAGGACAAAGAACAGTTCAAGTTCCTCCTGAAAGCATTATGAACCAAATTTAAAAACGTGAACTGAGCGATCTTAGAGCTGTGCTCAGTAACCAGTGCTCGTAATCAAGACACTGACTCCTTATTAGCAAGCACACAAAGTGCACATGAGCAGAGATGTGGTCAGCTTCCCACAGTTTCTGCATTATCCTCAAGCTTCATTCATAGTAGGTGACGCCGGATGAGTCCATGGATTAAACACTTGGACAGTTGTTTATCGACAGCCCACTTTATGTGTTATTTGTTATTTTGTCATTCACATTTGACAGTTTTATCACTGAATTAGGTTAATTTGAAAAAGAAGCACTGATAAAATTTTTGAAAGTAGCCTGTATATCAATTGACTAAGTGAAAGAAGTGCCAAGACAGGCACAGTGGACCTCATACCAGAGGATGAATGTTAACAGGAATAATTGTGGGGCACAGCCCTTCATTTCAAAGAGTAGGTGAGCCAGCAGCAGTGCTACCTGGGAGCAAGACTGGGGATTTTCAAACTGACAGCAAACTTAATAGGAGCTAACTGTCGTGCCTGCGGAGAATCATGTGAATCTCAGCTGCACTGTGATAAAGACATACCAGAGTGGGAGCCTACTACATAAGTGACTGAGGACAGTAAGAGGACTGGGTAGCATGTACCCGGATGAACCATAAGACCCATGGCCATGTGGAGCCTGTAAACCTACAGATGGCTTTAACTATTCAAAACACATGTGAATTTTGTTACAGATAAGAACCTTGCTATACAAGGCCCTAGTGGGGAACAATGAAACCGATCAGTATAAAATGAGTGAGATGGATTTGAGCCCAACTAGTGAAGGACTTTCTAAACTCTAAGATGGAAGGGAATATTGCGGAGGAAATAGGTCTCCTTCTCTGCAGAGATGCAAGGATGGCTCCGAGTGCATCTGCATCACAGTGGAACTAACTCTAGCACTGTATTCGTCCACTTGTTTAGTGCCACTAAAGGCACAACTGATGGTTTAGGAACTGTGAAAACTGAAGAACAAAATACTGTTGTAGTTTCTGATAGCAAATTACTCTCAGGAGCCTGAGGCTGTGATAATGTCTGGTGTTTGTGTCGTTAACTCAGAAACCATGAAGTTTATTGCCAGATGTTAAATGTTGTCACATTATGTTTGTGAAAATATGTTTAAGAGGTATGTAGCAAATAAACAACCACCCCCAATATCTGTAGAGACCTCAGCTCTATTTTCTTATATTATCCCTCTTCTTTTCTCCCCCCTCTACACTTTTCCTTTTTATGCCCAGATACGAGGACTTGCTGAATCATCATCATCATCATCACTTATTACCTGATCAAGTTGTTTAGCCTGTCGCCTAGAATTTACTATGTAGACCATGCTGGCCTTGAACTTCCAGAGATTCACCTGCCTCTGCCTTCCAAGTGTGGACATGCAACACCATGTCTGGCAGTTCCTGGATATTTTCTTGTTTTTACAGAGTTGGCTGGGTGTAAATGATGGGTAAGTTAGACTGAATAAATGGAAGCATCAAGAACACATATACATAGACTTACTTCACAGAGACAAAAGATAGCACCTGAGCAAGAATCCGGTGCAGGCTTTGGTGAGGACAATTTATAAGCAACCCTCAGTGCCTGGAAATGAGGTTTCCTAAGAAAGGAGTTCTTGGGAAGTTACACCCTGCTTTTAAAACCTGAGAAAACAGTAATGTCCTCTCTAATATACAAATATAATAATAGAGATGACACATTCTGAACGGCTTTCATCTCCCTGTACAAGTGTAAGTGGAGGTGCTGGCTGAGGCAGTGACATCACAGTTTTCTCTGTTCTCAGAGTCTCTGTATTACAAGGGATCTCTCAGGTTTGCCATCCAGCCTTGTTCCTTGTGTGGTCTAATCACCACCCCCTTTAGAAAAATCAGCCTAGCTACCAATTCACAGAAAAAAATATAAGGACATGGAATGAAGAAGAGATAAACTCCTATTGACTTTTGCATTGCCTTAGCTCATCCAAATATGGGACACTGGACTTGATTCTGAGTCCTAACTGGGTTTTGCAGTTTGAGAGTGTTTTGTTTCCCCCATTAGAGCATTTCTCTGTCCCGAGGTCTGTCTTACTACTTTACTTCTCTTAGTATCTGCAGGGTTTGTTGGCTAGTTGTGAACACAAGTTTTGGCCTTCAGCTCACCCCTGATGACTTGTGTGTTCAACATTTAATGTTGGATTTTCCTTTGGGATCTTCCTGAAGTTTTGCTGAGACCATAGGAAGGTGATGAGATGAGCAGGTAGACCTACTGGTTTCTTATGGTGATGCTCAACTGAGAAGTCAGCTCAGGCAAAGTCCTTGCTGCACAAGCATAAGGGCCTCAGTTTGAGCCCTAAATCCTCAGTTAAAAAAGTAACAAAAATACCCTCTGGCCTCTACACACACACAAACACACACACACTCATGAACCTCCTTACCTACTATTTCCCAGAACTTATCTCTCTTACCTTCTGTCCTCAGGGCCAGAAATGGAAGAAGCCTCCTCCATAGAGTGGGTTCTGATACTCTGAGGTCTGTGAAACCAGCCTCCTGGCCCCCATAGTAAATTATGGAAGATGAGAAGGTGGTGGATCCACCTCAGAACTCCAGGATGTGTTGGCATCCTCAGGGACACTGCTCAAGATGTGGAAGGCCCTGCACTCTAATACCCATATTACCAGAAAAGCTTGGCTAGTCTGCTTAATTATATAACATGGACTAGAACTTAGCATATCAGAACTATATAATGCCACTTGCTATTGACAATGCTTCTAGAGCCCTCCTATTTTCAGGAAAGGAAACTGAATCAACAGAGTTAGGTCATTTGCTAAGTCACACACTTAGAAGGTGTCATAGCCAGGATCTGACTTGAGGACCAGATCCTGACCACTATGCTCTGTTGTCCCAGGATATCCCTTGCTAACTACTTCAAGCACTCGTTTCTGATGCTCTGTGTCTTTGCTCAGTTTCCAGTCCTCAGGTGGCCTTGGTTCTCGTTTTGTTCCTTGAGAATGTTCCTTAAGAATCCACAGCTGAGCTCTCATGTGACCTCCATCACCGAGCTCATCTTTTCCTTCTGTCCAGGCCAATCTCTCTACCCCCATGCTCCAGGCATATTTTTATCAAAGGATTCTGTCTATTACCTTCGTGGAGCTCATGCTCCCCTCTCTTTCCCTCTCTGTCTCATTCTCTGTCCTATTTCTGTATCATTTATAATCATTTACCCTTCTAATTTGTCATCTATTGTTCAAGTCCTCCCATTCTCAAGTCTTTCCCTGCCCTATTTATTTTTCTTAACTCTGGATCCACAACACCTCTAACACAGCTTGAACTGAACTATTTTTGAATGTATAAATAAATAAATGAATAGATGTTTGTACCTTTCTGCCAGTTGCTGTCACATCATGCCTTACAGTTTAGTTCTTTGCAAAACCTTTCTCTGACAGTCTTGATTACAAACCTTGTGGAATCTAAGGTTTATACTATAGATAGCATTTTATTCATCTTAGAATCCATTCCCTGCTTAATATAGCATGCTTGCTACTTAGAGAGTGTGCCCCAGTATGTGCTTGGAACTGAAGGGGTCTCATGAACTATAAGCCATCACACTGCCACTTATTTGCATGTTACTGTGTTGCTAACAAGTGTTTGAAAAAGATTCTCTTTCTTCCTGTAGGAGTCTTGATACCATGGCAACCACATTGGTTTGATTTTGGAAGCATATCTCAGAACTGAAGGCTTTTCCTTCTACATGCTGCTGTAACAACCAAGAGCATGGGCATTTTCCCCCAAAAGGCTATTGTTTCCATATGAACAGATTTAAGGAGGTACAGCCCTCCATCCATTGCTCCCTAAATGGTTTCTGCCCTCACTACCTACCCCTACCTCACCCAGGTCTTCATGGCTATTTTGAGGTCTGAAATCATGATGTCATCAACTCAGCTGCAATTGCTCCTTTGTTACCCCCTCCCGTGGGTTCAGATCTCTGAAGTCCAGGATGCCAGGACAAGACATGCTGACCAGACAGTGTACCAAGTTGTACTGTTCACACAGACAACATCTTATTCTGGCCGTGGCTGATCACTAAAATGCTGACACTGTGCTCACTATGGGTCTCATCCTTCATTCAAGTGATCAGTGTTGTCGGCCCAGGGTAAAATGAATTTATTGAACGGGGAATGTGTTCCCAGGTTTTCATTTTACAGTTAGGTATTTTATGGGAAATTTCATGCCACAATGCTGGCAGCTCTGATGCAAGAAGAGCAAGGCTGTGAGCCAAGCTGGATTACGTCAAACAAGGCATTTGGAGAAGTGAAACAGGACCAAAGTCGGCATCAAAGCCGAGGCGGGTTTACAGCAACACTAGGCAAACAGGGAAGACAGACATAAGACACTGGGAGTGACAATAACACATAGCTATAGCAGGTGATATTACGATGGGGCTTCGCCATAGAATTGATATTTTGGGGTGATAAAGATCCTTTAATATGGATGTCGTGTGTCAATAATTTTGGCCCTTTTTTGTCTCCTCAATGACATCCAGGTTCAAAAAGAGTTATTGGCATGTAGATGGTGGGCAGCAAGCATTTGGTAAAATGAATAGGTGCAGAAAAGAAATTTTTTAATTTAATTTATTTGGTATTATTTAGCAAAAGCCTTCCCAGCAGCACCAGGCAGGGGCATCCTATCTTTCTTCTGGGAAACAACAGCTGACTTTCCACCTGAAATAGCCCAAGGCTGGAAAGGCTGCAACTTCCAAGAAGCAGCGCCTGGATTCTAGACTGCTGCTGACTCCAGTGCCTCCTGTAAGATACACTTTTGGAGAGAGAGTGAGCTGAGCCAGCGATGACGGCTAGCTCTGCGGGAGCTCTTGGCATTATCCAGTTTAACATTCAGCTAGGATCCCAAGGCCCAGAGGGCTTCATTCTAAGCTGTTTACACCAGCCAACTGGGCATTTGCTTTCATGAGCTGGTCTGTAAATGATGCCTTTGGGATGTCATACTTCTTGGTACTCACCGTGCATGTGCCAGGCACTGTACTAGCTGCTGTGCCCGAGTCATCGGGTCATTACAGCTGTGCAGTCAAACAGATACTATCACTATTCCCAACCTAAAGATGAAACTTTGGCTTTGGTAGTGTCACTGCTTGGCTCATGAAATTTTAATTCATCATGTCCAATTCGATGCCTGCTTCAAAGCCATTAGAATTTTAATTTAGTGAGCATGACAGTAGACATCCTGATGTTGCTTCTTGGTTCATGTTTTCCTTATTCTGGATTATTGTCTGAATAATTTCCCAGGCTCCTTGGTACGCTATTCACAGTTCTACTATCAGTGAACTCTCTGTGACTGCTCATTTCATTTAGAGTTAGTTATCTGGTAATCATGCAAGCAATCTTCTTTGTTGTAGAACTTGGTTCTCCAAGCAAAATAGCTGTCATCTTTATTCATCAGATTAGCTGTGTCTGCTTGCTAGTATCAATCAAGATGGGAGCTGTGGACTATTGACATTCCCTCACAGAAGGATAGGAAGGGGATCGTTCTTGTAGTTCACCTGAGTAGCCAGTCATTCCTTCCAGACCTGCTTGGTCTCATGTCTGGAGAGGGAGATAGAGTTTACAGACTGATATGAACTAACAGAGAGGGGCTCCATCTACAGGAAGAGAAATCCATCATTTGTGCTGGGTGTAGTAGACTTTGTAGTGTGGTGTCTTTGGTTTCACCCATGCTCTTGCCGGTAACCCCTTACCTATGCCTATAAGTAAGTCTAACCAATTCATTGGTTCCCCATAGTAAACCTTGGTAGACTAGAACTCAATAGAACTTGGTTAGTTATTGGGACCTTACGAAGAGGGGCTAGAGGTTGTTTATGCCTCCCCAGTACCTTTTCCAAACAAGAAATTGTCACAACACCCTTCTTTTCACTTGAACTCACCAAAAAGCATCTGTATGTGTCTGATCTTGCCCAGCGAATCTTATCATCTGCCTCTCTTTTAGGGCTCTATCTCCATGTGTGACTGCTAGAGCTTTTTTTTCTCATTGCTATTTTACTTTTTTAAAAGCATGACTATCTATGCACAAAGGGAAAATAATAACGGGATAAATTTATTTCTAGTTCACCCATCAAATCACGCACTACTGTGATCCAGATTTCTTTATTTCTAAAATGGGGTAATTGCAAGATTTAAATGCAATAACATGTGCAAAATGTCTAACATGGTAAATGATAAACCCAGTTTAAGAAATATCAGGAGTGGTGGGTGATAGCCCCATGCATGGATTCTTATGTATTTCTAGTCATTTTTCAACAATATCTACTTTGGTTTTTGTGGTTTTTATTTGTCTATAGCAAATTTTTAAGAGGTACTTGATTTTCATATTCTTGTGTATTTTAAATTGCATATAATGTTAGAAAAAGGTATCATAACACTTTGTTTACTCCAGGTCAACAACAGTCAAATTTGGGTGCCTTCAAATTGCCCCACAGTGACTGACTTGAGGGCTATGGGAGGAAGCAGCTGTGAATGAGAAGGTGGAGATCTGTCTCTCTTGTCTTCATTACTGTATTTATATGTAAGTGTAATTGGTTCCATGGAGAGTGAGGCAGGCAGAGCTGGGCTCTTGACTTCTTTAAGACGGTCCAGCCCATCCCTATGATCTCTGGGCAGTATGTTAGCAGGGATGGGCCCACATCTTTAGAGCAGCTCTAGTAGATTAGCATATAAGACTGAAAACACATAATTTCCTTAAATGATAGCCAAGAATTCTGACTTTACAACCATCCCAGTACAATCCTTGTCTCAGGGGACGGAGCCAGCAACCATTTCATAGCAAGTGATGTGATCTTACGGTGTCTGCTTCTGACTCAGAACCGAGTGTGTCAGACCTGACTCATGCCTTTCCCTAGTGGCTGCCAACATTGTAACTTTCTGTAAAATTACATGAGGAACAAAATGGGAAGCAATTTTTTTTAATGTGCCATGGTAGGAATAGAGAGTAAGAGTCAAAGAACCACAATAAGCAATTGAGATGCACAGGTTTTGGTGGATTGCTGAGACTATGGAAAACTTGCAAAATTTCTCTAAGCTCCAGTATAAAATGGGACATACTACAGTAAGGGATTGCTCTAAATTTTTAAGTTATCTCTCTCTCTCTCTCTCTCTCTCTCTCTCTCTCTCACACACACACACACACACACACACACACACACACACACACATATTACTTAGAATGCTGCTTTTGGTATAGAGTTACAATGTACATGGCAATCACTGCTACTGCTGTAGCTGAGTTTTCAGTAGTCAGGGAGAAGAAAGGAGGTGATTCTGCCCGTGAGGCGGGTCATCTGGCACAGGTTCATCCTATCCTATAAGACAGTGAGAGACTGGAGAAAGCCTTAAAACTGCTTCAGAGAAGAAAGATCAGCCAGATAAGCTCGAGGGAAAACATAACAGGAGAGTGGCCGATCCTGTGTGAAATGAGAAAAGCATGTCAAGACTGTGCAGAGCACAGACAAGCTGTGCTGCGAGCCGTGCACTGGGGTGTGACTGGCACTGATAGGGCCCTAGTCACACCAGGTGGAGGAGTCACTGAGTTTTTATCGGCATGTGCTTTTCATCAAGTACAGCTCAGTTTATTCAAGTGTACAGTTTGATGGTGATGATTGGACATATCTGTGCAGTGTGCAAGCACACACACACACACACACACACACGCACACACACCACATCGCATAATTTGGACATAGAACATTTCTGTCAGTGTTGAAAAGTCCTTGTTTCCCCATCCCTGCCCTGGAGAACACTCATTGTGATTTCCAACACCACAGTTTTACCGGGTTGGACACTTTATACAGATAGATCCATCCCCTTGTGGACTTCCATGTGTCAGAGTTCTTTTATTCAGGCTCAGGTGTCTAGATTTTTCCATTTAATTATTTTGTGGGTGTAGAGGTGTGCACATGTCAAAATGCAGGTGTATGGATCTCGAAGGACAATTTGCAGGTGTCTGTTCTCGCCTCTCCCCATGTGGGTTCCAAGTTGTCAGGCTTGACAACCAAGCCTCTTACCTGCTGTGCCACCTCACCAGCCCCAGGCACCTGCTTCTAAGATCATACATAGGATCGGATGTGTTCATTGTTTATTTATTCCACTGTCGAGTACTATTTTTATATGGTACTTATCTGTTCTCCTCGGATGGACTTTTGGGGTTTCTGGTTTGTGACTCTCATGAATAGGGAGGGATACTCTAGACATTCTCGAGTAAGTCTTTGTGGGTATGTTTCATTTCTCATGGGATAACCTTCAAAAGTACCCTGAATGAGGCATGGAAGAAGGCCTTCGTATCTATAATTTGACTAGTTACTGAATGTAATCTGTCTTGGGTAAGGCAAATGTTCTTTGAGGAGAGAAACATCTGGAGGCAAAGGCTTAGAGGTGGTACACTCTAGCCACAAACTGCAGATGGAGTAATGAGGGTCTCATTCTAAAGTAGACCTGGTGAAGCATCACAGATTCTACCATATAACCATCTAAGACCCTTCTTCCAGGTCAGGATTTTGCCTGTGTTCTCATTTACGTCCATGTTCTGTCTCAAATTTATTGTGCATGAAGTGAGTTGGCTGTGGACGTTCATTTTGTGCATGAAGATCCTCATTTGCTGCAGCGCCAGTTGTTAAAAGACCTGCCTTTCCCCGCTGAATTCCTGGGAACCTTTGTTGAAAATCAATTTACCACATATGTGTGGGCCTATTTTTGGCTCTATTCTGTTTCATTGATCTATTTATCCTCACGTGAAGCAGTTTTGAACAAAATCTGGCAGAAACAATATAACCCCTTGTGGTCGGGAAGGGAATTTTCCAGCTTAAGGAATGGAGGAAAGTAGCATATAGCTTACGGTTCGCTTTAGAAGCATACAATAGTGGCACCTAATAGCTAAAGCCTGAGGTAAATTGGATGGCATATGCTCAGAATTAGTAAGGCTATGCTTACAAACCAACCCTGAAATCTCAGCCTGAATAGACGCTTACTACTAATTAACATCGCTCTTAATGTGATGTATTCCCTAAGCCATGACTCAGACACCATGGCTGATTCCATCTTATATGTATGGTGTCTAGATGTGAGCGTGAGATAGAAGCTTAAGTGCATGTTAAAGTATCTGCCCAGGACATGTCCATTGCCTGTCTGTTGTCCCATCACTTAACCCATAGTGCTGGGAAATGATCATCTCCAACAAGCCTAAGTGTTGTCCCTGCCACAGCTGAGCTCAGGAAGAATCAGAACAGGAGCACTTAAGATTTGATTGCTTTAACACGGAGGCCTTGGAGCTCAGGGCTTGGTGTGTGGGCTCTAGGGCTAGACTGCAGCAGGTCCGACCATTACTCCCTCTTCCCAAAGGGGGGACCTGGGGCATGCACCTCTTCACCTGTTGTAGGCAATGGAGAATAATATTTATCTTCAGCAGTTCCTGTGAGAATTGAATTAGGGAAAATGTAGCCTTTAGGACCATGCTTGCCAGAGAATAAAGATCTCATGTTTCTGTTACTCTTGGAGAAGCCTGTAGGCATTCATGTGCGGGAGGCAGTACAGCCAGACTTCCCTCCACTCTGGCTGGCACCTTCTTCCCAGCCCCTTGACATACTTGGAAGGGAGCAGAACATCAGAGGTAAAACAGTCCATTCTCCTTGCTGCCTGTCTCTGAGCTCACGGTGGTTTAAACTGCCGTGTTTCCTGGGAGAGGCACTGACAGGTTGTAAGAGTCCCTGCACTGCAGACACAGCTTCTCACGTCTTAGCATCTAGGGCTGGGGGAATTCTGAGCTGTTCTCTTCATCTTTGGCAGAGGAATATGGCTAGCAATTAACTGCTTTCCAATAAGCATACAACGAGACATGGGTCAGTTAAACCAGAAAACAAAGGCAGAGGGAATCTAATGTTTCCTTATGGAATCAGCCCAGAACGGTTCCTGGGTGTTTCTCTCATTAATAGGCCCAGAAAGGAGATGCCATTATATCCTAATATTACATTTAATCCAAGTGGAAGCCTATATAAGTTACTGAAAAGTTCTCTTTTCTTCATTGTAAGTCCCTGGAAAGAAACTACTTCACTTCCCTGGTATCTAACTGTCCACATTCTCAGAAAGTGTGTCCAGAGAAAATTCTCAGAAACAAACAGGATACTGCTTTGTAATCACAGGCTTTGGGAAACTCTATTTTCAAGGTCTTAAGGGGTTGCACATGCGATGTTTAGAAATAAGCCTCGAAGTGACCCCTGGCTACCAGTGACTAGTCGTGTGGCTGCACCTCATTGTATAACAGGAGGAGGGGAAATAAATGACTGCACTGGGGATGTGGACATTACAATATTTAATGCTGTGGTTTAACACAGGAGGGAAAGAAGCTTTTTGTCATTTTTCTCTTAGCAGAGTCCTGATATTAACTCCAGATACCCTGACACACCTCGGATCCCATCTCAGTTTAACCAACTGGAAGCCAATAATGGGATTGCCGGGCTAAGAAAGATGGAAGTGAAACTGAGTCAGTGAACTTTGCTCTGATTTCTAACTCAGCAGCCTCTCTCCAGGAAGACCTTCTGTCAATGGGCTCCCGAGCTCTGGGCTTACAAAGGGAACTGACCACAGACCTGTTCTTAGAGGCAGGAAGTGGGATTGGGGAAGGGAACAGTTAAGTAAATGCTTATTACTCGCTCCAGGGAAACCCTTACAACATTCTATTTTAAGGCATTTTCTGGCAGGGAACATTTATCTTTGAGTGACTTCTAAAGTTCTCTTAGCCACAGGAAGGCTGAACTGGAGATGGCTGAGCGATTAGCTACTAGGGTGCTAAGCGCTGTAAAATTTTTGAGGCAGAAGGCTAAAGATAGAAAATTCCACAAGCAGTATTTATTGCCAGAGTGCTGTAGGATATGTCTCACATTACTTGGGCTTCATTCACCTGCTAAATATAGTAAATCATATTTACCCATTGTTCCAGGCCGTACCCTGGAGATGTCTTTCAGCTGGTAGGTGCCGTATGGTAATACTCTGGCATGTGGGGCATTCTTTTGAACCTCATGAAGCAGCACACATACACTTAACACCCAGTCAAATACAAAGTTCCAGAAAAGGTGGATAACTTCTGACGCTTCCTTATTCTACTAGTCTTGGTCACTCTCATGACAATGAAGCTGTTGTGGGCCAACATTTAGCAAGGCCAGCATTTTCAAAAGCTTGTTTGTGGTATACCAATTCTATGCTCTTCAGCTATCATTTATTTTTAACTTTTATTCTTCCCTCATACATCCCATTCCATTCCATTCCCACCAGTTTCCCTTCCATTCACTCCCCCTAGTCTCTCCCCTCCCCTTCTCCCATGAAATTCTCCTCTTGTTTCCCTTTAAAAAAAAAAGAAAGAAAGAAAGAAAGAAGAAGAGCAGGTCTCCCAGGGAAATCCACTGAACATGGCTTTGCAAGATCCAAGAAGACTGGGCACAAACCCTCATATTGCCACTGGATGTTGCAGTGCAGCAGCGGGGGAAAGGGTCCCAAATACTAGCTAAAGAGTCAGAGACACTCCCTACTCCCATTGTTGGGTCCCACAAGAACACCAGGCTACACAATCTTAAGGTAACTGCAGATGACCTAGCTCAGACCCATATAGGCTCTGTGATTGTTGCTTCAGTCTCTGTGAGACCATAAAAGCCCTGGTTAGTTGATTCTGTGGCCCATGTTCTTGTGGTGTCCTTGACACATCTGTCTCCTATAATCCTTCCTTTACCTCTTTTGCAGGGTTCCCCTCCCTCCACCTAATGTTTGGCTGTGGGTCTCTGCATTTGCTCCCATCAGTTGCTGGATGACACCTCTTTGATGATAATGGGGCTAGACACTAATCTATGAGTATAGCAGAATATCATTAGGGATTATTTCATTGAATTTATTTTCTTTTTTACTTATTTTGGTCAGTTGTGTTTGGTTCTATCCTGGGTCTCTGGGCTGTCTTACCTGTGGTTCCTGGCCATCCGGGCAGTGTCAGGTATGGGCTTCTTAATGTGGTGTGAGTCACAAGTTGGACCAGTCATGGGTTGGCTGCACCCACAAATTCTGTGTCACCATCATCCTAGTGTGTCTTGCAGGCAGGACAAATTGTAGGCCAAAGGTTTTGTGGCTGAGCTGATATCCAAGCCTCACTGCTAGAAGCCTTGCCGGTTATAGAAGATGGCCAGTTTGGGCTCTGAATCCCCTATTTCTAGACTTCACTAGGGTCTCTCTTGTAGATTCCAAGGAGCCTCCACTGCACTGGGTTTCTACATTGCCCTAAAAATGCTCCCCCAATTACAGTTGCTTCTCTCAGTACTGGTCTCTCCTATTATCATTCCCATCTACCCCCAACATAAAATATATTCTATTTCCCCTTCTCAGTGAGGTCCATGCCCTCCTTATTACTTAGCCTTTCTGAGTCTATGGATTGTAGCATGATTGTCTTTTTGTCCTTTACTTAGCATCTAATACCCACTTATAAGTGAGTACATACCATGTTTGTCTTCCTGGATTTGGCTTATCTCACCCAGGATGATCTTTTCTAGTTCCATCCATTTGCCTGCAAATTTCATGATGTCATTGCTTTTTAACAGCTGAGAAATATTCAATTGTGTAAATGTACTACATTTTTATCCAATCTTCAGTTAAGGGACATCTATGTTATTTCCAGTTTCTAGCTATCATGAATAAAGCTACAATGAACATGGTTGAGCAAGTGTGTTTGTGGTAGCATGGAGCATCCTTTGAGTATAGCTGACTCTTGAGAAAGATTCGCAGCTTTCCGAGGAATTGTCATTTTGATTTCTATAGTGATTATATTAGGTTGTATTCCCACCAGCAATAGAAGAGTGTTTCCCTTTCTCTACATCCTTGCCAGCATGAGCTGACATTTGTGTTTCTTATAGCCATTCTGACACTTGTAAGATGGAATCTCAGAGTTGTTTTCATTTGCATTTCCCTGGTGGTTAAGGATGTTGAGCAGTTCAACCAATGCCTTTCAACTCTTTACAATTCCTCTGTTGAGAATTCTCTGTGTAGATCTGTACCCCATTTTTAATTGTAGTATTTAGTTTATTGATGTCTAGTTTCTTGGGTTCTTTATATATTTTGGATATTAGTCCTTTGTCAGAGGTGGGGTTGGTGAAAATATTTTCCTGTTCTGTAGACTACCATTTTGTGTTATTGATGGTGTTCTTAGTCTTACAGAAGCTTCTCAGTTTCATGAGATCCCATTTATTGATTGTTGTTCTTAGTATATGTGCAATAACTGTTCTATTCAGGAAGTTGTCTCCTGTGCCAAAGTGTTCACAATTTCCCACTTTCTCTTCTATTATGTTTGGTGTATCTGGTTTTATGTTGAGGTCTTTGATATCAATAACCCTGCATAAAACTCGCTATGATTTTAATCCATAGGATATGGGACTGTACCCCTATCATTTTGTAAGGATCAATGATTGTCTAAATGTCCATATTTACATCTTTCATTAAGTAGAACAGCTTCTCAGAGCTGCACCCTGCAAGCATTCCCAATAAAAGCTCAACAGGGGCTTCCTGATGCCTAAAGTCCCTCCTTCTTTGGTTTGTTGCCACTTCAGTCCAATTTTCCCCAACCTCTTCCTAATAATCTTAAAATATTGCAAAGAAAGACCATTCCCAAAGTGCCCAGGACGTGTGGTTGGAAGTAATGATGCACACCCAGAGAAGGAAAGTGGTCTCTCCAGGGTTACAGAAGGAATCTGCTCCAGAGGCCCAGGAATGAAAAGTCTTGTGAACTCAGGGACTTCTCAGGACTGCTGTGTCACCAGAGTACAGACAGTGAATTAGTGCTCAAAACACATTTACTGAATTAGTTCTTTTTTATTTTATTTTTGAGATTATATAGTTACATCGTTTCTCCCTACAAATCCTCCCACATACCCCTCCTTGTTCTCCTTCAAATTCATTTGGCCTCTTCCCCATTAATTGTTATTAAGTGTGTTTGTATATGTGTATGCTTGTGTAAAAACATAGATATATACATGTTCAAACTGCAGAATGTAAATCATATGCATGTTTTCTGGAGTAGGAGGGTTCTGGTGTAAGATTGTCTTGTGGCATTAGTTTTTATTTGGTTCTAGGTAACCATTTGATGTACTTGTCCCCTATTTCAACCCTCTTATCACCTCTGCAAACCTCTGCTTTCCTTCACCAGAGTCTGTTGCCCCCGCCTAAGGGCTGACATTCTGTTCTCCAGGCATTTGCTAAAGGCTTCATCTTTTCTTGACCATTCCACTCAGTTTAATTCTGTGAGAATCAGTTCAATACCGTCCTACACCGATTCCAGGTGTTGACTGACTTTTCTCTTTTGACATCTCTGCAGCATAAATGACTGACATAACTCATACTGCCTTTAACTGTGATTTCTTAACCTGAGCATATTCAGTTGGTCATCCACTTCACTTTCGTCTTACGGATGTTCTGCTCCTTGGTGGTGAGTCCCACTAGTTTTCCCTGAGACTCTCCATGAAATATCTCAGTTATATTCTTGCCACCTCATCCATCTCCTGTCTTAAATGCTAGGGTAGTGCTGCACATAATTATTTCCAGAGGTAGTGGAGACAGGATAACACAGAAATCAAGGAGATTCGATACAGGGACTTCAAAACCATACTAGAATTCAAATAGACTTTTAAGAGTGAGAAATAGCCAAAGAACGTCAGAGGAAATTGCAAGTAGATGTAAATTACAAGGAAAGTGTTTTGAAAAACTGCATGTGGAGAAGTGGAGATGAATGGTGGAGGCAGCAGCCAGATCATAATGGACTTACTTACTGAACCTTGGTACTTACACGTGATTCTATAGCCATCAAAGTTTAGTTTCAGAGAGCTAAAAGTAACATAGATCTCAACAAGAATGCTGGTTGAATGTTCTTATGTTACACTTGGGTATAATACTAACAAATGAACTAGATCTGCATATGATGTCCTTTTCATAAATTAAGAAGCATTTATGTAAGACGTTATACATCATGTACGCTTATATAGCATATATTCATGAACTATTGTGAATTAGGATTCCTGGGGTTCTGAGATGAAGGAAAATGTAGATTTAATGAAAATAATTATTCCATTTCAGTGATGGGATTCATTATGTCTTTTGTTAGTATTTAAGCTTTTAAACTTGGATCTATATTGCCTTGACTTTAAAAGTGTCCATTTGTGCTCAGATGTAAAGGAGACATCCTTATCAATCCTCCACCCCCCTCTCTGCCCAGGACTCAGAAAACATTGGGGAAGAAGAGGAAGGAACAATGTTAAGATATGGGAAGAGGGGGGAGAGTGCTGTGAAATGCTCTCCTCTGCCATGGCAGAGCTATCCTGTGACACTCATGAACTCAAGGCAGCTCTGGTGGCCTGCACACCATGTCAGTCACAGTCATAGCTAGGAAGGAGCTCATAAAACCCCACCTCTGGAAAAGAAGCTGATGGCAGTTGAGGGTGACTGAGGGAGGGAAACTCATTTTTGTTTGGGGCTCTGATCACTCAAATTTTTCACATTTTCTTGTTAATGGCCATGTATCCACGCATATGTGGGCTTTACTAATTGGATTCTATGGGTTATTAAGAGAGGTGAGTTGAAGGGTATGTGGAGTGGGTAGGATAAATATTCATTTTACCAATGTATAACATTTTCAAGTAATAAAAATAATATTTAAAAATTTTTACTTTGAAATGACATGGTGTAGGAAGGGACTAGTTGGAAGGTGGAAGGAGTCAATAGGAATGAATGGAATATGGGAGAGGAGGTAGAGAACATGGTAATAATATATTATATACAAGTAGGGAATTTGTAAACATGGCAAGTAAAAAATAAGAGTTCTTTATATCTAGCATTGCTTGGTACCCCTGAAAGAGTTTAAGAAGAAAATAAAATAATCCCAGTAAGAACATTATTGGACAACAGTGAAGGAAAAGAGATAAATGTGCCCCGTGGAGTCAGAAGGACCCGGTGGTTGTCCAGGATTTGAGCAAGAGGTGATGGGATTACATCATGAGAGCTGGGATAAGTTCAGAATGGGAGAGTGAAGTACGAGTGTGTAAGAACTGGAGGACACAAACCCAGGAATGTGGGGGCTGGCGCATGCCTGCCACGTTTGTATTTGTGTTTCTGCTAGCCTACTGCTTGCTGTCCACGTGGGAAAATGCAGTATGATTGGTGCTAGGCCACGTGTGTGTAATTAATGCTTTTAAAGAGGACTTCTGATTCTTGTCTTCCAAGAATAATCCTTTGGATTTCACACCCAGTAACATGGGTTAGTATGCAGCATTTTCATGGAATTGATGGCATCAATGCTTGGACTCTGAACCTTCCTTTCATACCACAGAGTTCCTGCTCAGTGCCTAGTGTGATCATAGGGGAGGTGAGCAAAAGCCTGACTTTTGTACATTCTGCCGCCTTTGACAAGTTTTTATTCCCTTTGTAAGGAGAATTTTGTCACAGGAAGTAGGTATCATGCAGTTTTAGTGGGAAAAAAATACATAGACTTTTATATCTTCTTTATTGAGGCTTCAGAGAGCAACTGAGATGACCCAAAGGGAAGGAAATGACAATTATTTTAGTAAATAATGCCAGTCAGAGACGTCAGGAGTTTGCTTGAATTATTTAGATAATTTCTGAGATTCTCTGATAGTAATTTTATTTTGTAAAGAGAAACTGAACACTGCATACCTATTTCTGTTGTTAGTTTTAGTTGGCAAATGGAACTATGTGTACAGGATGACACTTTCCTATAAATGATGGGACCATTAAATGCATCTAAACAATGCCCTATTTACCTTTCTGTTATGAGAACATTAAAGGACCACTCTTTTAAAATCATTTTCACTAGTATGATGCATGGTTATCAGCCACAGTTGCTATGTTGCGCAGTAGATTCCCTGAACTCAGAGCTTTGTCTACCATTCCCCTAGACTGCATCTCCGTCCACCTTGACTATGTTCGGTTAGACTAATGGTTTCCCAGAGATTGATTTGAGCTGCTGTAGAATCCCAAGGCTTGATCATAAGAACTTAACAGCACAGGAAAAACATGCGTTAAAGCAAAAAAAATAACTCTGGAAAGAGACTAAAATATAACTGAAGAACCAGGGGCCTTCGATGGTCCCAACAAAACACTGAGAAGAAAACTCTCCAGGGTCCTAGGAAATTTGGTGTAGAACCAGTCACTCAGTTGAGTTCTTCTCATTCCCAACCATCTATATTAAGGGTCATTTATTTTCTTAACTTACACAATACTTGCCACTCTGCTCACCAGAATATGGCTCATCACTGGCTAATAAGTGCTTATTGATTACTTCTGGGCCTCTCAGCAGAATGAATTAGAGCCAGGTGCTATCCTTCTGTACTCAGTGATAATTCTCTGTTGCTTCTTGCTTAAAAAGTAGAGAAATAAATTCTCTTTGGTACCAGCAGTGACAATGGCACAATGTCAAGTGCTAGAACACACTCAAGCTGGTTGTTTTCCTATGGGCAACGAGAAGTATGATTCAAGCTCTTTTTTTTTTCTAGCTGCCTTTACCTATTACATACTGAATTAAGGAGCTTGTTTTTGTCGTTCCTGTTTGAGACAGGGTCTCATGTGTCCCAGCGTACCCACGATGTAGCTGAGAATAACCTTGAATTTCTGCTTCTCTGGGCTCCTCCTCCTAAGGGCTGGCATACAGACATGTGCTACCACACACACCTGAGTGAGAAGATGCTGAGTTTGAAAACTGAATTCTTTCTTCTTATATTAGAATAGCCAAAAACTCTAGAGCGACTTTCAGTTCTAAATGGCAAAGTGACATGATTTGATAACTATGGCCAGGAATGCCTTACTTCTATAATAAGAATTCTCATGGAGTCTCTGAATAGCAACACTTTTTTTCTCTCCCCCCAATAATGAAAATGCAAACAATCTTCTTCAAGAAAATAGAGCATACATTTAATCTCTCTGTGAGTTCAAAGCCTGCCTGGTCTACCTGGATGGTTCTGGGCCTCATAGTAAGACCCCATCTCAAAGAAAATGTAATTTATTGATTTAAGATATTAAAATTATCTTTAGAAATATTTTTATGTTCTACATGGATTTGTCTTAAGTGGTAGCACTTTATTTATAGAACCTGGAATTCTTCCTGTCCAGCACTACCCTTCTTGCTAGCTTTTATATTTTCCGAGAATAATTGGAATTAAGAAGAACTGCTTTCTGAGCAGTTTCTTTAGTCCACTGTATGTTTCAGTACCTGTCAGATTATTTCCAAATCCAAAACAACCTGTAAGATAGCAGTAAGATCTCATCTTGATAAAAATATTATATTGTAATATTGCAATAAATTAAAAATCCAATTTAAAAAACCCTTGAATGTCATGGCTCACTCAGATCAACTTGGACCATGGCAATGGTGGAACCCCAGTGCTGTCCCTCCAGATCCTGGACCAGTTCCTCTCTTTCAGAGAGATAGTCATTGTTAGGTATGCAGGCCGGATTGTGACTATAACCACAGTACTGTGCAACCTGACTCTTCTTGCAAATCTCCAGCTAATTAAACAGTAGTCCCTATTTCTGTCTCTCCCTAATCACTTATAACCTCCATTCGATTTTCTTTTTCTATTTTTTTAAAATTTTTTCCTTTATTTTATTTTACATACCAATCATAGTTTCCCCTCTCTCCTCTCCTCTCAGACCCTCCCCCCACCTCCCTTCTACCCCGCTCCCATCCACTCCTCCATCACCATTCAGATGGGGTAAGGTCTCCCTTGGGAATCAACAAATCATGGAATATCAAGTTGAGGCAGGACCAAGCTCCTCCATATGCATCAAGGCTGAACAAAGCATCCCACCATAGGAAACAGGTACCAAAGAGCTAGCTCATACATCAGGAACAGTCCCCTGGTCCCATTGCCACAAACAGACCAGGTTATACAACTGTCATCCATATGCAGAGGACCTAGGTCAGTCCCATGCAGGCTCCCTGGCTGTCAGCCCAGAGTTTGTGAGCTGCCACAAGCTCAGGTCAGGGTTTCCCAGTCACGATCTTTACACAGCTCATATATTGCTCATATAGTCCTTCCTCCTTCTCTTCAGCTGTACTTCCAGATCTCAGTCCAGTGCTTGCCTGTTGATCTTTGTAGCTGCTTCCATCAGATATTAGATGAAGGCTCTATGATGCCAATTAGGTTAGTCACTATTCTGATTACAGGAGAAGGTCACTTTAGACACCCTTTCCACTATTGCTGGGCATCTTAGCTGGGTCATCCTTCTGGTCTACCGTGAGGTTCTCTGGCACCAGCTTTCTCCTGCTTCTATAAATTTTACAGAGATATATCATTCAAGTGGAATCATACAGTATGCTTCTTTTTACTAACTCTCTAGTTTTTCTGTTTATAATTTCTCAAGGTTCCTTTATATTCTGGCCTATATCAAGATTTTCTTCTTTAAGGTACAATGAATGTATAAAATGTTTTGTCCATTGATCCATTGTTGGATCCTTGTGTTGCTTTGGTCTTTGGGCTGTGAATGACGTTTCTATGAACTTGAGGATAAGATACCCATTGAGACCATGCTTTCAATTCTTTGCATTTATACATGGAAGTGGAACAATTAGACCATATTAGAAGTATTATTTTTACCTTTCAAAGAGCCCCATTCATTTTCACGGAAGCTGCACTGTTGTCCCTTCTCACCAAGAGTGCATCTGCATTACATTTTCCAACATTACCATAAATATCAGATGGACTTGTGTTGTCCATAGTAGCCATCTTAATGAGTATGAGTACCCTCTCAGCTTTGTAGTATTTAATTCTTAAGTATTCACTTTTGAAGACTGTCATATATTTTAAAAAATACAAGATGAGTAGACAGAAAATAAGTCTTGTAAAAAGCAGAAAGAAATCAGGAAAGACAGTTTTTTCTTCTTTTTACCTTAAGGTCCCTAGGGAAAGTAGTTTTTCAGTGTATAAAGCAACATACTTTGTAAAACAAATAAGGAGCAAAATGCTTAGCATATGACGTGGACTGAGGATGTGGCTCAGAATTGCTGTTCACATGTAGCATGTACAACCCTGACATTGATCCATAGTATCACAAGACACAATAAAGTACAATTAAAAATACTGTTGAAATATTTAAAAGGATAACAGTGTAGTAAATAATGCTGAGGCACTCTCTTACAAATCCAGAATAGGCACAGAGGAGTGACAGCGTGATGTCAGTGGATCAGGGAAAACAGAAAAAGACAAATACAGACATTTTGAGATAAAAACTGCAAAGTAAGATTGAAGATCCATTTCCTAGCATAAATAAAGCATACTGTATACATTACACCGTGTGGATGCTCTACAGTATAGCACTGAGCTTCAAAGATATGCAGTTATACCAATCCACAAAATAACAATCCTACTGAGAAAGAATTGTGAGTCTAAAAATTCCAAATGGAAAGACTTGTGAGTTTGCTAAAGAATAAACCAACAAAACTAAGCAAACAAACCTAAAAACAGGCCAGCCACAAAGGGACAATAATCAGAGCAGTAGGGATGCAGCATGCTAATCCAGTAGATTTTTATGTGAATGTGGTTATCAAACTTAGGTTTCTCTGCTCAGCAAAACTAAAAAGTTGTATAAGAATATAGAAAATATCACATATGTTCTAACAGAAATGAAAAGGGAAAAGGGAAAATGGAATTTCAGAAATAATAATTTCAAACTCAAAGAGCAACGTGGGAAAATCTTAGCATGACAGCCAGGTTGTACTAACAATTAATCATGACCAAAACAGAAGAATGCCTTGGGAGAGTTATGAGGGAATAAACGCAAGCAGGAGAAAGAAATTCTACAGATATATCACGATTTACAAATCTTTAAATGGGGCGATCTTTAAATGTGAAGTGAGAAGACACATTTATAAAAGTAAAACAAAGGACACTAAGAAATTTTAGGAAAAGTAAAATCTATACAGTAAAGAAATATGAATGCACATTCCTATCTGGCTCTATGAGTGAACTGAACACTAGTTATAGAGATATTATTATATAAATGTCTGTTTGTTGGTACATCTTTTCTAATTAACCTTCTAAAAGCCTGAAAGACTGATGTGTCTGCAGAATAACATGTAGATAATTTCAGCCTTCACATTTATAAAGTGTAAATGTGAACACTCAAATTAAAATCAAGGAGAACACTCATAATCCCTCATTCTCACATAGTGAACACTTTAAAGAAAATCCTATCTGTAGGAGATGGAAGAAGTAGAGTGTGACATTGAATTACAAAGAAGACAAAAAACACAAAGTATTAATAGGTAAAATTTAATAATTAGAAATTACAGTGTAAGGATGTTACTAACTGAAGAGGAAGAGTAAAGAACCTACGAGACTTTTAAACAGCTGATACTAAAGACAGTGGTTGTGCACTTACAGCCAGGGACTGCCACTTTCTGTTATGCTATGTCTTAAATATTTTATTTTTAGCAATGGGTATAGGCTATTTTGGCTAAAAATTAAGAATCAATAGAATCAAGCCCAGTTTAAACTACATTCTGTATACCAAATAATGCAAAAGAGTGATAATTTATGGTATTTGTGGAAAAGTAGATAACATGGCCGTGTTCAGTCTGTAAGTCATGATATACAATATTGTCATAAGTTTACAAACATATGTTTAATATGAACAGAGACTAAAAGATAAGATGCAGCTACTGTAGGCGTTGGCGTGAATTTGTGAGTTATTGCCTTAGCAAATCTTAATGTTTTCTATATTGCTTTCCTGAGGATACAGTTAGCATTGTGGGTTATTGTTAGATGCAGTTTTTTATCTTTGAGGATATTTATGAAAATTAAATGTGGCTGTGAGTGACATGAGCAAATGGCCTCCTTGGCACTAATAAAGGTCACCCTGGCTGTAACAGAGACAAAGTGAAGAGGCTCAGCCTATAAATTTTCAAGTTCTCTCATGTCATATACGTAAATTATTTACTGAAAACATGGTACATATGTGTGAAAATGTTTTTTATATTATTGGATGAATTGGTTTCATTGTTCAAAAACTGTACATTTGTTCCAACCATAGTCCTGATGTTGGGGAATGAATGAGATGAATTTTCAATTTTTAATCTACTTTTCAAATGAATGTAACCAATAATGTCACATTTATATTTTCTATCTGAAACATTAAAAAATCCAAATATTTGGGTGTAAACGGAGTCTGCAAGTTCTTTTCCCAGCCACCCAAACCCGAAAAATTACACAGAAACTATATTAATTACAGTACTGTTTGGCTGATGTCTCCAGCATATTTCTGGCTAACTCTTAAATCTTAAATTAACCCATTTATATTAATCTGTGTATTACCACAAGGCTGTGGCTAACCAGAAAGGTTCCAATGGCATCTTTCTCCTTTGGCATCTACATGGTGTCTCCTTGACTCAACCTACTCTCTCTATATATCTCTTTTTGGATTTTCTGCCTGGCTTTACTCTGCTAAGTCATTAACCAAAACAGTTTTATTCATCAACCAATAAAACAACACATATGCAGAAGGACATCCCGGATCATTTAGGTTGGCCTAGTTCTTGAGCTAGCCCCAGACAGGCTATCTATATGCTTTTGGTATGCTTGTCGTCTAAAATACTCGACTCACTTAACATTGGTGTTTCTCAGCCACACAGGACTAAAACAAGGTAAGAGTATTCCTGTAAGACTACAAGTTGAGTTGCTTATTTTTGTCTGTAAATCATGATGCTGAAAATAGGGGAGCATTTGGCTCACTCATTCGCAGTTCATCATTCATGGAATGGTCATTGTGTATGAAGGAACACAAGGTTCAAGGTTGCTATTATTATTGATTTTTACCAATTTAATCACATTCTTTCTTTATCATTAAAAACATTTTTTCATAAAATATATTTGATCAGTTTGCCATCCCTCATTTACTCCCAGATATTTCCCACCTCCCCACTCATGAAATTCCATTCTTTCATTTTCTCTTTTTAGAAGACAAATAGGCAAATATCTTTCAAAGAGTCTGTTTGCAGTGTTGGCCATTGTATGGCATCTGAAGCTTTGAAACTGACCCAGTCTCTAGCAGTCACAGGTGGCCCAATGTGTCGCACATTGTACAAACTAATTTATCCTGAACCTGTGCTTGTTTCAGACGATCTGAAAGAGCTATATTTGCTAGGCAGAAAGTGCTGTGTGAGCACACCCCAGTCAAGACCTCAGATACTGAGGCAATCATGCGATCTTTTGGCAAAGAAACCTGAATACAATATTGTGTTTTCTGTTTGGTGGAGAAAAAAGTGTTCTCAAGTGTGCACTGCATAGGCAGGTTAGAGAACAGGAACCCAGCACGGATTCCCTGCTTGATTCTTGTCCCTTACTATCCAGCTATGTGTATGTATGTGGTTACAGGTCTGCATAACTTCTGTGCTTGAAGTACAATGCTGTGCTAGGTCTAATAAGTCTCCAAAAGTAACGCTGGTTTTAGGATTCTAAGAAACAGTAGGAAGTAGGTTAGTCATGCCTCCACACATTCTTGCATCCCCATTCTGGCAAGACAAAAGTTCTCAGGGTAATTTTCAAACATGGATAATAAAAGTGTTGAACTTTCTTGAATTGTGCACTGAAACCACACATCCCTTTCCGTTTTAGCTTCCTTAGAGCCATTGAACAGTTTGATCGTGGTAGAGGATGGGAGAGCTGCAGTACTCTTGCATAATTATTAGATCAATTTTTGTGGTCTGTGGGATGGAATCCTGAAGCTTCAGGGCTTTTATATATGATGTTCTCACTGCCCGAGACAATATTCCACCTCTTCCCCTGCATACTCCTTCCCAAGTTTTGCCAGTGACCAAAAGCTGCTTCCTAGTGGAAATCTTTCTGAAGCAAGTGTGGGTATCTTTTTAAAAATATTTTGGATGTATTCTTTGTTTTTGTTTCATAGTACCTATCAATTAGATGCATGCTTGCTTGCTTGCTTGATGTCAGTATCCTCTACTAGACTGAATTTAGTGAGAAAAGAATGATCTGTATCTTGCTGACTACTGTGGCCCTAGAAACAGGTATATGGCCAGATATATGGTAAACCCATGATAAACTTTTGTTGGATGAAATAATGATAAAATTGTGTCTTAGTGTAATTGTATATCTTTTGCATATTATATCATATGTAATGGCCATAAGTAGGACCCGATGGAAAAGTATACCTTGACATAAAAATTGAATACACATAATTTATTTGGGTGGTTCTCCAGCAAGCATTTAAAAGGGATTTGGAAAAGTAAGGCAGAGAAGGGAAGAAAGCCAGCCTTGGCGAATGAATAATAGGATGTGGACAGCAAGGACTCAGTCCTGCTTAGAGCCTCTGGGGGACTGTGTGGAACATATTTCAGAGTTGTTCTAACTGATGGGTGAAGTATTGAATGTTTATTTACTGGTTTGTTTGAAGGCTGCTCCATGGGCTATTAGTTTCCTAACACTTGAAAACTAAGCAAGCTCCTATGATGAGAGGAGTCCCATGAGGAGACAGAACCTATGACTCAAAGGCCCTAGCTGCTACTGAAATGGTGCCGAAGGGGTTTGAGTGGGCACAACAGTAATGCTATGTACAGAAACTCAACTGAATGCAGTGGGAAACCAGAAGTAACTATCACATGCTGAAAAGAAAGGAAGCAAACAAAGTTTTGTAGGTGTTCGTGCAGCTCAAGTATGTTTTAGGAAGTGTGCAAAGATGCTAAATTTCATGAGAAGTTTCTATACTACAAATTTGCAGCTGTGGCAGTAAGAAATCACATACGAGTTATAATATTAAACTTTGAAAACAAGCTCTTCTTTGGGCCTAAAAAACATAGTTGGTGCCATCTCCCCTTTGGTACATGGAGTCATTTCTGTCAGGTGAACCACTATTGTCAGAATCTTTTTTAAATAGGTATTTTGTGATGGCATATTTTTCAGGAAATAATTATCTTATATAGATTCTAACAGATAGGGCCTATATAAGAGCAACGAGGAGTTAAACAAGGAATAGAAATATCCCAGGGCTGAGAGAAATCTGATCAATCCTTTCCCAGCACTGTGCTTCTGGTTATTAGAATATCTCCACTACTCCTGGCCCTTCTTCAGGCTGTAGTTACATTTCTATAGCAATATTGTTATGAAGACCATAGGAATGAGGCAGAATATATATACATATATACACATATATAGAAATGTATATGTATATATATTCTGGATGCATATATGTATATATACAAGAATGCAGCATCATTCTTGACATTACTTACAGGAAGAAGAAGAGAAAGAATCATATAATTAAAAACAAGAGGAGGGAACTTTACAAGTTTGCCATTAGTAATAAGATAAATCCATTCAAGATAAACACATACAGTTGACAATGAAGACAAGGAAAATTTAGCAATTTTGGATGTTTATTTGGCAGAGTACAGGATTAGGAACTCTCAATTATGGATTTTAGGTTTGACACTTTGCCAGTTTGGCAAGTTTTCAGAGTGTCTGTTGGATGCTGATACAGAGTGGTACACAGGAACACTAAGGCAAGCAAACTTACCATCCTGGATGGATCCAGGATGACTTTTTCTGCTGGTTTTCCCAGCCCAATTCCAGGGAAAGGAAACCAGCAGCTACTGAGCAGAAGGATGTGTGAGACATAATGTGAGTTGATCCACCATTTGATGATTCTGTTAACATATCCTGAAGCTTTGCAGATAAGTGTAATAGTTCTCTTCTCAGAGGAGGACACGCGGAAACAAACCCATGAGAAAATCACCTAGTTCCCATCTAGTAAAAACCAGAGCCAAAACCAGACGTGTTTGTTCTAAAGTTTACATTCTTTGTACTAACCTGAATGGTACAAGTTATCTATCCATTCTCTTGGTACTTTGGGAAGTCAATTGAAGTATTATTACCATTGTTTTTCATGTTGGGAAATGTGGAAGGCAATGTACTTAGCACTGCACTGCAAAGTCCCCTATCCAGAGTAAAGCTTGTGTTGGTTTAGGCAGTGGGTAAGAAAGGAAATAATTACAGAGTAAGTACAGACACCTTTCATAAACTTTAACATTGTTTAAAATATCTTTTTGTAAATCCCAAAAGATAGATAAGGGAGTTAGAAAGTCGGGGAATGTAGCATGGAGTCCTCCAGGTTCAGTAATGGAAAAGGAGAAGGAGGAGGAAGGGGGAGGAGGGAAGAGAGGGGGGAAGGAACATTTTACATCCCAATCTTTCATGTAGTTTTAGGTTGGCCCAAATTACAGTAACTTTAATTTTTTCACTTGTGGGGGTAGGTAAGAGGCACCCTATTATTCCGTCATCTTTAGTCACAAGTTGTCACTTTGGCTGTCAAGCTGGTTTTCTTAGTGCCTCTTAGGGTGTTATCTTGAGAAAAGAACTGTAATTTCAGTGGAAAAATCATCCTTTTCTCTCTTCTGTGAGACTCTTGTGTGATACCATAAACTAATTTGCTTCTGAAATGATGTAATACAGTACATCTAATCTCTAAATCTGTTGGACCTTTATGGGCCAAACATGCATCAATTCTGTTTCTCACAAGTCAAGATAATTTCTCAAAAATGCAGCAGCCAGTTAGTGCAGTAACAGGAGGGAGAGGAATTGATTTTAAGATCTAATTCTGAGAAATGAGTGGAAAACAATAGAAATTTTAAAGATAGGGAGAACAAGACAAATGTATGGTGCCTGTCACCAGGTGTTTTGATATACACCAATATCAGGTAATTTTACCCAACCCCAGAGGTTCTAGACAAATGTGGTATGTTATGAGACATAGCATTAGCAGAGAGATTCTGGAAGCTCTCCAAAGTTTATAACCACTGGAATGGGAAATAATAGACCACCCAAAGAATTGTAATAGTCATCAGTGGTTGCAATAATCAGTAATGGTCAGTTTTAAAGTCAAACTGTGAGGAACTTGTGCCCAGGTTCATAGCCAAGTACACAGCATACCCTGCAGTAGACTGAGCCAGGGAAGATGTTTGTAATGCGAAGTCGCGCTATCTTTTCTTCCTTTTCACCTGCAGCTCCCACCCCAGAGCACTGCTCTTTATAGTAGTTTTTTTTTTTAATCTGAGACTCAATAATGGAATGATTTGGGCCTCTTTAATCTCCACTATCTGCTTCATAACACATTGCACAGAGGTAATTCAACAGTGGGTATTTCTGAATGTCAGGCTGGCCTCTACAATGATGGACAGGTAAAGCAGAGAGACAGGCAGACCATAAATTTTGAGCTGGTGATAGGATCCGGCCGGACCCCCTGACTGACAGCTCTTTAGTGACACAGGCAGGCACTCTGGTAAGTCCTTCCACTGGAGTCCCACATTTGTCAGACAGCCGAGAAATCATATTTGGTTGCTCTGTAAAGTGGCAAATCCAAACCTGGTTCACTCTGAGAATCCTGTCTGTTAAATCTTCTCTGATTAGCTAGGTGATTTATCTAGGGGACCACTTGCCTCGAAAGCAAGTTGTAATCTGTTCCTCTATGCCTGCGCTCATCTTAACTTCAGGCATTTGTGAGTGGATCTGAGACTCCATTCACCAGCTGTCATTCAGCCACACAGATGGTTCAGATTTATGCCAATGGCTTTCCCATAGTCACACAGGGATGGGGGTGTCATGTGATACGACCTCCTACTCTGTCTCTTTCTCACTCATAATTGTGAGAACCGGGTTCTGGCACAGAGTGGCACACCTCACTGAAGGACTCCCTGCATAGAGCTTCTTCAGAATAGCATCATTTTTTCACAGGGACCCACACAAATATATCCAGTCTATCAGGGTGGAGAGGAGCATCTCCAAAGTCCTTCAGCATTTTGTGGCTCGTCCTCTGACTGGCACCTCCCACTCATGCCAAGAGAGACAGTCTAGGGATTCTCCATAACAGTTCCCTAGCCTGTGCCCACCTACACAAAAGTCCCTCCATCTGCCCTCCAGGGAAGCAGTAGAACTTCATCACAGGGTCTCCAGCCCCTAATCCTTTCAACTTGTGTTAGACACTTCAAGCCCAAGTAATCACATGGTATGACAGATAACAAACACATGGATGAAGCAGGCCAGTGGAGGACTCAGTAGGAGGATGGGGGACTGTGGCAAACTGCAGAACAGGTGGCCCATCTGTGAGAACACCTGCTACTCAGCTGAGTCAGCTGTGGCCAAGAAGGAACTGAGAGCAGGGAGTTCCAAGAGAAACTATAAATACAGATTAATACATGAAACCGGTCTTAAATGTTGACAACAAATTTCATGTTACTAAGACCATTGAAGACAGACAAGATATTCTGTGGGCAGAGAGGGCTCAGGGATGCCCTTACTGACCCTTTCTTATAAGCAGTCTTTCTCTATGTCTTTGGGTCTTTTCAACCTCACCACCCCCACACACCTCTACTTTTCCATGCCTCTCAGTGCTGTATGAGGGATCTATTACTGATTTTATGCACAGTCAGTGACCTCACAAAGGACCAAGGGATGTTTTTGTGCTTCCCACATTGAGACAGTATGTTCTAGATGGCAAGAAAGATTAGAGAGTCTGTTTCCTCCTCAACCCCGATTTCAGGCTTTGGATCCCAAAAGGCTGATGCTCATATTTGACAACAACCTCTTTATTGCCCTGGTTGAGGAAACAAGCCAGATGTTTTGTGTTAAAACTACTAGGCAAGGAATAATTTCCGTAAAAAATGGAGTCCCTATATACCAGAGAAAGAAGCATAGCACATTTGATTTTTATTATAAATAAAAATTCTAAGATGTAAAATATAAGATTTATACAAAATAATAAAATAATGCAATTAAAATGTTTTTCCACAGTTTCATTGATAAAATTCTTCAGTCTTGGTGGTTCATACTTGTAAGCCTAGCACTCAGGAGGCAGAGCAGGGGGATTTCTATGAGTCTGAGGCTAGTCTTCCCTACATAGTGAGTTCCAGGCCAGCCTGGGCTATAAAAGGAGACACTGCAAAAAGAAAATTCCTGTATAAATTTAAAATAATTTCAAAAGGATATATGCTATGTTAACAGAAACTGTTGATGAACTGCCCTTTTAGATGACTTTTTCAGAGTTATGTTTGCTCATGTCATGCCAGCGGTCAAAGTAATGTGTCTTCATTGCTAACCTTGTGAGTTTTGGCAAATTACAGTAATGAAAAGAATTCCTCACTTGTAAAGCATCTTTACTTCTAAGAATATTAAAGTATTGGAAAGGAAAGAGAAAGTAATTGAGATATGATGACCTTACAGCAATAAATTAGGATGTGTAGTTGAGAACAGTGGCACACACTAGTGTCCTCAGCAAAATAGACTGAAGGGAAGAAATTTCATGTTCAAGGCCAGCCTGGACTACTTAGTGAGTAAAGTCCAGCTTAGGTTATAGCTCAGTTAAAAAGAAAAGAAAACCCGGGATATCTGGGTCAAAGGGATTAACAGCTCACTAAAAATGTAGGTAGCATTAACATGGCAAGTAAGTCTAGAATGATTTCAAAATGCATTGAACAAGATATCCTGTTGATGTATGATTTTTGGAGTTCATTTTCAGAAGGAGATTCTTCCTGCATGCTCCTCTCTCCCCAGTAGGTGAGCTATGGTTGCTCGGATCAGATTGGGAGCTAAATGGTCAGAAACATGTGTGCCATAGAGCAGGGCAGCTCAAGGTATTGAGAACATGATAGGTAGAGAAACTTAAAGAGATCAAGCTGTGCCACATCTGTTGAGGCAGGTTTGTTCAAGAAGAAGGATATAGGTATATCCTACAGCCGGGGTACCCGGGAGCTGATGAGGGCTGCAAGCTGGCATCTCAAATAGTATGCTAAGATTGAGCCTTCTGGAATATGCTGACACTTCCTGTTTCTTCAGACTTAGTTCCCTTGTACTATCACATTTCATGTTAATCCACAACCCTAGCTTTGCACAGAAGCTGGGATTTCAGAGACCTCAGCTCCCTTAGAGCAAGATTGGCTTTGATAGCAAACAGACTTTGGAACTCATCACAATTGAGCCTCAATCCTGGCAAACCAGTGGTGAGGCTGACTCAACATCCTTTGTTTTTGCCTGCTAACCATTTTAAGGGCAGCAATTACAGTGTCCTTCTATTCTGCATTGCTGCATTCAGTAAGCAAGTTGACTCAGATCCAAGCCCTTTCCAGTTAAATGAGAAGATGAACCCTCCTCAGTTGTTCATGGGCCACAGTTGAGTTGTCTATGTCTTCCAATCCTACATGCAGGGAGGAGATTGACAGTAACTGATGCCAATACAAACCTGAGCCCTATCTACAGTTACAGATGTAACTATAAATAAAGACAAGAATAGTATGTGAATGCATGCGTATCTATATGTCAATCAAATCCTCAATCTCCTTTTTAATAAGTGTCAAAAATTAAAGACAAATGCAAGCTTAAGTACCATAATAGCATACATTAGAGCACCAAACCCCTCTTTCCCCTCCTCAGCCCCTCACTCTGTCCTGACTTCTCACCCTTGATAAATTGTGCATGCACTGACATTTGTTAAAAGCGGTTGTGTAGATATTCTTTTGTGTCTGGCTTCCTTCACTCAGTCTCCTCTTTGTAAACTTCAAAGCTGTGAATGTATGACCTCATAGTAAGGTGACCATATGGAAATGAGATCTGTCCTGGTTTATGATACTGTCTCAGTGTAATTATTCGTAGTGTGCTTCCCACTTGCAAATGTGTCCTGACTGGGAAAAACAATGGAGCTTTTAGCCCTCCTACTACCTAGGGAAAGAGATGCAGTCCTCTCTTTCCCCACAACTGGAAGGTTGCCATTTTCCTTTCAAGTCTGCTCCTTCTGATGGAAGTAGTTGACGCCATCTGACTCTCTCCATCTGAGCAGTGCAGATAGAGAAGACTGTGAGTCCCTGGTTGCCCTCCCTAAAAGTCTATAAAAGCTGCAGAGGTAGGTGTTCACTCACTAAATTGAACTCCCTTCCTGGAGACCTTCCTCCTCCAGGGTGAGCTGTGTGAAGCAAGGTAAGAGGGAAGTTTAGGAAACACTAGGTAGGAGTGATGCTTGCTTTAGTTTAAAGAAAAAGTGGCTTCCCTAATATGGGGTTTAAGTTGCCTCTGCAGGGGGTGACATTGCAAATGCATCTCTTCATAGCTTATATTCCCTCCCATTAAACCATGCCCTGAATCAAGAAAACAGTTGTAAACATTTTTAAAAATTGCATTTATTGTCTTTTATCACCTCTGATCTCTGAGCCACTGTTTCTATGGATCATAATGACCTAAGGTCAAGGCAACTCATACAGGCAAATTTGAAGTCTATGATCTGTGAGGCCCACAGCATGCCGGAGCCAGCCACTGGGGATTTGATCACTCTGAAACAACTGTAGCTTCCATAATAAGTGTGTTCTGGTTACTAGGATATATTAAGGTCGTTTACAACCCAAGGCCACTTATGACCTAATGCCCTTCTCTGTACTGTGTGAGATGGGCCCCTTGAGAATCTCATTTGGCAGTATCCCCTGCTCTCTACAAGGAAACAGTAAAAATAGTATTTCATTGTTGGGGTAATATCTGCAAGGGCTGCAGAGTCAAGAAATCTTTTCATGCCTCCTTCAGAGGATGGGAGAGCTCGATGCTACACTTCTAGGGCAAAATACACTCATACTCAAAGCTCATTCTGATATATACATTTTCCCTTCAGTTGTCTACTGCAGGGGAGATGGCACCTTTCTTATCTCCAGTGTCTGGAATTTAATCTCCTGGTAAAATCCTACAGCAGCTCTTCCTACAGCTAGGTCAGCATTATCTCCTCCCCAGCTGAATACTACTACACGGCTATTAAAATAAGGATATTAAGGGTCAGGCATGGTGGTGACACCTTTAGTTCTGGTACTTGCAAGGCAGAAGCAGGCATATCTGAGTTTTAGGCCAGCCTGGTCTACATAGAGAGTTCCAGGGCAGTGAGGGCTGCAAAATCAAACTCTGTTTCAAAAATATTCTTTTTAAGTGTTATTAATATTGTAGAATTTCTGACTCAGAGAGTATCTTTTGATGGATTTTTTTTATCCTTTGGTGATTTTGTGAATGTGGGCACCCATAGAGTATATTTCTACATAGAAAGTGTTCATACTCTTGTTTCCTGAGGAAATAAGCTGCAAAACTGTCGAGTGTGATGCTATATTTTGAAAGGACTGCTCATCTTTTCTTAATCCAAAGAGAACTTTTCCTGATCATCTCACAAAGTGAATACCCCACCCCCTACAAGATATTCTGTTATTTAGAAAAACATTACACATGACAACATTTTAAAGCCAACTGTTTTTCCCTTTTCTAATATGTTCTATAGAAATGAAAGGGATTGGCCAAAACAATAACAATGGTTTTGAGGGAACTATGGTCAATTCAGTATTTTCTTTTTCTCCTTTGTATTTTCCTCGAAAATGCATATGAACTTGGTCATATATTTTTAATTTTTGCCTTACTGATTTTCTTTTGCAGTACTGGGATTGACCTACGGCTTGGCACAGCTACACAAGCACTCTCCACTGAGGTGTATAGTCTCTGTTGTTTTTGTTGTTTTTGTTTGTTTGTCTAATTTTTTTCAGGTTAAGTTTTCCTAAATTGCCTTGACTGGGATTTTTATTTGTAATCCTCCTGCCTTAGTGTCTATGTAGCTGGTCTTACAGGCTCATGCAACGAGGTTCATCTGATAATGGCTTTTTAATGGGATAACTAAATACCAGGTCCTCAATCAGAATGAAATACTCTAACAGAGAAAGTGAAGTTTCTTTTCATTATTGTAGAAAAGTAACAGATGCAGAAGCAAAGAATCCAACAGCCTTTGCAAGAGCTACTGAAAGCATTAGAAGCATCTGTTTCTCAGAAAAGGAAATAGAAACTGTTTGAAGAACATTTTCTTGGTCGTAGATATTTCTGTGCCCAGTTAGAATATTAGATAGAAAAGCTACAATAAATTCATACTTGAGTCTGTGGTTAATTCATTCAAAAGGCATTTTCTGATGCGGTAGGGAGACCAATCCCCTTACAGGCAGAAAGCCCAATAGCCAGCATGGCTGAAACAAGCGTTTAGAGAGCCACAGTGGAACTGAAATCTCTCCATTGAATTTGCACAGCTTAAATATTTAAAATACAGAAGAGGCTCTCAAGAAACAATTATGTCAGCCTTGTAAAACTGTGGGAAACAATGCTTTGCCAGTCCTTTCCCAATTGTCAGGGCTCTTAACAACTTGTCTGGGATAAATATTTTTCATTCACCAGTATAATCTAATTATTAGAATTTACTGTGGAACATAAACAGAGTATTGCCATCATTTATTAATATCTGTTTGAACTTTACATACTGATCAGTTTTGCTGGGCCTGTGCACCAGCCTTGAAGATAGTCAGATCCTGCAGAGCCTAAAATCATGTCAGTGAGACCTGGGCTTGGGCAGTGGGGTCTCAGAGACCCTCCCCATAAGGCTTGAACACTTGCTACCCAGATCATGTTCCTATTTGTCAAATCTTGGTAGGATTAATACTCTTTGTTATCAGGAAACCATATGCCCCATTGGTTCAGAACTAATTGGTTTACTGTGAGGACAGTTGAAGAGATGTGGGCAGCATGATCACAACACAGATGGGTGTGGCTCATTAGTGCCAGCCTTGCTGCCTGCACTGTGAACCACACTGGGTACACTGTTAAATGACTAGAGAAGTGATGGCTTAAATGAGCATGTCATGGCACTATTCTTTGGGATTGAAATTTGCATCTTTATGATGAGGCTGTATAAAAGTCAGTGAGTAGTTGGGATAGCTGACATAGACATGAACAACCTTAAGGACTTCATCACTAAGCCGGGACTCTACATATAGGTTTGGAACCCAGGAACTAATGAACAAAGTTCAGCATGTTGTGTTGTGACTGTTTACTTTTAAACCATGACCAGGGAGCAAATTAAGCCAGTGCATGCTGGCTGGTATTTTTCCTTTTCAAGGCCAGAATCACTATCTTTAAATGACAACTGTTTGAGTTCCAGTAAGATGAACAGATCTAGACTCTCAACACTAAAATATATACTTAAAGTCACACAGCTAACTTCATATGATACAATAAAATATATGCTTAAAGTCACACAGCTAGCCTCATGTGAAACTGGGGAATGCATATACGTGGTTTTTTTAAAAATATTTATGAGTATCATTTTAAGTCATCAAATGGAGGGGTAATACTTTTAAAGCATCAACTTCATTTCTTTCTAATTTATCTGACTCTCTATATACTATATACTGCAGATAGATACACTTAGTATGGAAATATATTAGAGTCTTTAATGTTTTTATTGGTCAAATTGTTTTAGTATAGAATCATTCTGTACCAAAATTCTATAAACATCTACAATTCATTCTTCTTAGTGAGTCTAATTTTATAAAATGTAAAATATATGCTTCTGTTTTTTTTTTACTGTGAAGTTAATGGCTATCATTTTGTCTCCTATTTGTTCCAAAAATCTTTGTGTTCAAGTATTTCTGTGCTCTCAGTGAACGTTGCTCTTTCATCGTCTGTGAGGATGTGTGCAGTGAAGTATACCGATTCCTTCAATTCCTTCAAAATATCTTTATTCCTAGCTGGACGTGGCCGAGCTTATGCTTTAAATAAACCTTGGGTGGCTTCCAGATTAAAGTCAGAGGAGAGGTTCTTAGCTAGCTGGAATTTCAGAGGAGCTGTTTAAAAGATAAGTGCTATTGGCAAAAGCATATGGAATGGCTTGTCAATGCAAAAACAACAAACAGTTGTTTCTTATGGCCATTTCTTATAATAGCAAGCCACATGTTACTGTGCTTTTAAAGATTTTTTTTTTTTGCTTGTGCCTATCAAGGTATCTGTGGTGGTAAAATAATGATGAGCTTGCATCTGGAATCATGACTTTTATTAGCAGAAATAATGACAGAATGTAAAGATAAAAATATTGCTTGTGCTACATTTTTTCACTTGCACCTGTGACTATAAAGGATGGGACATATTGGTGATCTTAAGAGGAAAATAATTTCTGTTTATTGAATATTTACATATTCACAAACTCATTTAATCTTTACAACAGTCTTAAGTGGTAAATATTGTTTCCCCCTAACTAATTAAATTTGCCCTTAGTTATTAAGAAGTTTAGCCAAGGTCATACCAGCAGGTGACTATGACCTGAAACTGAGCTAGTTCCCCAAACAAAGATTGTATAGTCTGTTTTTACTGCTTTTTTGCCACCTGATTGTTACAGACACAAATACTAGTGTAGTTAGCACAAATCAGAAAAAGAGACCAATTTTATAACCTTAAGTGGAAAATAACTATTTACTAATGTGGCAGTCTACTTTTAACTTTTAGAATTGGAAGGCATAAGTCACTGTGAATGTGTAAAAACTCTAACAAATACTCAAAAAACTCAAAGAAATATGGCTACTGTATATTTATATGTAACTGAAAGTAGGCATGTGTGTTGTGTGTACACATTCTTTTTTTTTAAATTTTTATTGTTAAAAGAAAAATTTACATTTACTCCCCTTGTTCCCGGCCCTCCCGCTCCCCACTACCCCACTGCCCTCCCCCTGCTTCCTTAAGATGGTGCAGGATACCCTGTCCTATGGGAAGCCCAAGGCCCTCCCCCCTCCATCTCAGTCAACTAGCTTAATTCTTATGCAATCAATAAATTGGCCAAGTCATGAGAAGAAAGTAACTAGCTACATTTATCTAATCTTCAACCCATGTGTACACATTCTTAAGTATGCATGTGTGCATTGAGGTCAGAGGTCAACCTTGCAAGTCTTCTTCTGGAGCCACCTCCTGGGTCTTTTTGTTTAGTGCTTTTGAGGTACTAAAACTTGTGAATCAGTAATTAGGCTTGACTGGCTGGCCAGTAAACTCCCAGATTTGACTGTCTCTGATTCCTAAGTATTCAGAGTAAAGAAAGAACTGCATATTCAGTACTTTTAAATTTTCATATTGTTATTCTTTGAGAATTTCATACATGTGTATAATATATTTTGATTTTATTTACTCCCCACTTCTCCCTGTAACTTCTCCCAGATCCATTCTCAACCTTTTCTATTCCTTTTAAACTCTGAGTCCTCTTTTTTGATATTTTAAATAACCCACTGGTTCCTGTTTGTGTTGTCCACATACTCATGTATGTATGGTACACCCACTTGTTACATGCGTTCTGGGGCTCAAGCTTAGGACGTCATTTTACACATCTACTGACCGAACTAAACTTCCTAATCCCACTGTAATAGAATTTTGATGTACATGTAATATGGGTTAAGTCTTTGAAAAATTATAAATAGGACTGAAAATAATTTTCTAAAAAAATTATTTCCTTCAGGTAGTAATTTTCCTTTATTGATTTTGCTGATATACAGTCTTTCCCCATATAAAAATTATATTTTATTTTAGAGCAAGTTTATTTTATTCTTTCTGTCTTTATTTATTCAGTGGCATTGGGGTTAGAGCCTAGCTCCTTATTCATGTATTCTAGACAAATGCTCTGCTCTGAGATGTATCCCAAGCCTCTTTCCTTTGTTGTGTACAATTCATACTGTAATTGTAATACCTTATAATCAGCATATAATTTTGGTGAATCTAATTTACCAACCATACAGAATTCATAGCAAATATTGATCTTTTCCATGGAATAAAACGATTTAAAACGATTTGAATGGAAAAAAATAATTTTCTATTTGAAAACTGTAGACCAGAATACTTATCTTTACCCTTTACATACAATCTTTATTTCTAAAGTCAGGGTTTTGTTGTTTGTCGTGGTGGTGGTGGTGGTCCTGGCAGTGGTGGTGGTGGTCTTGATTTTGATTTTTGGCATCAGATGGCAAGAGACTTATGAATTAATCTACTGGGGAGACTTGGAAATACACCGAATATGGCTTGAGTCCTCAGACCAAATAACCCTAGAATACCTCCTGGTTCTTCTGTTGGTTCAATGTGTGGCATTGTGCAAATGGTCATTTTGGAAAGATGTTACTATGTCATAGCAAAACATGAGCAACACATTCTAGATGCTGTAAAGTCCACCTTTACCCTGTGAGTTGTTTATTAAAATACTGGAAATACATGGTATTTTCCGAAGCACAGGTGACAATAGTTTTTGTCAAACATATAAATAAAATTTTGATCCTCTTACAGGTGAGCAATTTTAGTGTAAGAGATGGTTTGGTGAACTAAGGTAGAAACTGCAAATGACTTCGTTCTTGAAGGCCATAGTTTTGGCATCCAGGACTCTGAATCATCCTACTGATACCCTCCTTTAAGTATGTGGCTTGTAGTTTAACTGGATAAAATTTGACCTGACAGACTGTCTTGTGCTTACTCTTCAGGGATTCTACCTAAGATTTTACATGAAATTATTTGGCCAAAATGCCAGGTGGCTAAGTAAGACTCTGAGACAGTGGGAGATTTTGTCTTGGTTTCTATAGCAGAAAGAAATAGTTCAGCAAGTCTAGAAAACCATGTATACAGATGTGTTCTGACCTACAGATGGTATTTGTTCAATCAATACTATTCCTGGTAGAAAACAAAGCAGCTGGCTCACCTGGTAGACTGATGCTTCACTGAACCTTAAAGAGACATGGTCTTTCAGTATTTATAACATCATTAGTTGAGGCAAATCTAATGGCAGTATTTGGAACCCAACTCAAATGAACTTGTGAAGAAGAAAATCCATTTGCTCATGTGATTCAATGGGTCTAAGCATTGAACCTTGCCTCTGACCCTGACTAATCTGAGGTTTGATGGATGTCATCAGGATTCTGTTCTACTTTCTTTATTTAGCTTTGATGGCTTCCACTTCATAGTCATGTAAGAATTCTTAAAAAGGATTCTTGATGTGCTGTGGGACAGTGATCTGTACCCTGACACTTGTATTTTAAATAAACACTGATTGGCCAGTAGTCAGGCAGGAAGTAGAGGCAGGGCAATGAGAACATGAGAATTCTGGAAGGAGGAAAGAGTCAGTCAGCAGTTGTCACCCAGACACAGAGGAAGAGAGACACAGAGCAAGCAAGATGTGACTGCCTCGCTGAAAAAGGTACCAAGCCACGTGGCTAACATGTACAAGAATTATGAGCTAATAGAAGTTATAAGAGTTAAGAAGCCTGAGCTACTAGGCCAACCAGTTCATGATTAATGTAGACCTCTGTGCATTTCTTTGGAACTGAACGGCTGTGGGATGGGGCAGGACAGAAACATCAGTCAACACTCAGTGCCTCTGCTTCATCTCTGTGCCAACTCTTGAACTTAAGTTGTGTTTCCAGAAGCCTATGTTACTTGGAGTCTAGCCTGAGTTACCAGCTCATGTCCGTAGCTAGAGAGGACAGCTGGGAGATGGGATTGAAAGAATGCTGCAGCTTTCACTCAAGTACATTATGTACTTTGCATGTATATTTGGGGAAAGTAATCCCACTAGATCCACAGAATGTGTTCTTCTTATTACCACTAGGACTAAATAGGCTACAATGGAGGAAGATGTCTGAAGTGTACCCATGATGACAGATGGGTAGCTTCTCTTGGCCAAATTGCTGACCCTCTCAATGTTCTAATTTTTAGCACAATCTGATGATGATTGTCTTCTATCTACTTCTGGCCTCAGCCAGAACCCATAACATTTCTATCTATGATCCATCCCCATCATCAGCTGGACAGTGAAAGTGTAGGCCTATTAGGTTTTGTTACTTACTAGAACATTTCTCCTGGGGAAATTGAAGTTCTAAAGATAATAAAGAGTTACTACGAAACAACAATGAGAAGCTCTCTATCTGGGACTGAGGTGTCTCTACTCAGATACATCCTACATCCTGCAGTGCGCAGGCTTAGTGTGGGGGAATGCAGCCTCTAGCCATGTGGTCTTTTAGACACAACTGATGGTGAGCAATCAGACAAGGACCTGTCAATTCAGAGTGAAGAACCACCTTAGTCCAGATCACTGCTCACATCAACAAGTAATTACTGAATTCCAAATACTACCTAGGATAGATTCTTGCCTCTGAAAATATACTAATAGAAAAAATATCCCTATCTTGAATGCTCATTCTAATATCTGAAAGATATCTTAATCCAGTTATTCTGCTATCACAAAAACCATAAATTTGGTAACGTATAGTAAATAGCTGCCTTTCTCCATATAATTTTGGAGGCTGGGAATTCCAAGATCAAATTACTTTCCGAATTGGTGTCTTGTGAGGGCTTGCACTCTGCTTTGAATATGGAGTCTCAACATTATACCTGCAAGAGAGGACAGGGGCATTGCATCTTCACTTGTTAGAATGGAATGGGAAAAAGGAGCTAAAGCTAGTTCCCTTGGGTCGCTTAAAGCTGGTAATCCTGCCCTTACAATCTAATCATCCCCGATTGATATTACAATACAGTCTTCTGAATGGCTTCACTTCACAATACCATCAAAATGGGCACTCAGATTTAACATGAATGTGGGAAAGATACAAATATTTAAAGTGGCAGACAGTGACCATAGATATGACCATGGAACAGTGAAAAAGAATGAGACAGAAAGGCTGGGGTAGGAACGGAGGAGGTTCATAGGGCAGCAGCTGTCTGAAGACAATGTACCAGGCAACAGGGACAAGAAGTGCATGACCCAGAGGGAAGATGCAAAGGCACCGGCATTTCTTTTCACTTACCCAAACCAGAGGACTAGACAGCTATGACTTTGGGTCTTATTAGGTGGAGTTTGGGTAGGATTCATAACTTTGACCTGTGATAGAATTAAGAAGAGAGTAAAAGAAAATGGTGCAGTGTGTAGAAAACAGTAGTCCAAGATATGAGAAAAGGCACTGCTTGGGCAGCACCACTAGGTTTCAGGCAAGCCATGAGCCACTGTGTACAGCTATCAACTAGCTGTACAAACCGCAGCCTAGATTTCAGGCGAGCCGTGAGGCCCTGCGTAGCTATCAACTACATAATCATTGACTAGCTACACCAACTGCAGTGCACATATTCCTCACTTACACATTCAGAAACTTTTGATCCAGGAACATCTTTTTTATTGATTTTTATTGAGCTCTGCTCCCCTCCCTGCCTCTCCCCTCCCCTTCAACCCTCTCCCATGGTACCCATATTCCAAATTTGTTGTATGAGGAGGTGCAGGTTGCATTCCCAGCACATGAGAGGAGCGCAGCCGTTTGTTCCCAGTGCCTGGCTCCCGGCCGTGGCCGCTAGCTTATGCCCAAAATAACCACACGAAAACTGTATTCATTTAAACTCTGCCTGGCCCATTATCACTAGCTTCTTCTTGGCTAACCCTCACATCTTAAACTAACCCATTCCTAATAGTCTGTGTGTCACCACGAGGTGGTGACTTACCGGAAGATTCTAACCTGCATCCATCTCGGGCCGGAACATCATGGCATCTGCTGCACTTCCTTTCTTCCCCAACTCTGTTCTGTCTACTCCACCCACCTAAAGGCTGCCCTATCAAAAAGCCAAGGCAGTTTTCTTTATTCAACCAATGAAAGCAACCCAAATACAGAAGAACCCTCCTGCACCACCAATTTACTCAGGAGATCTTGTCTTTTTCTACTTCCCATGTAGATTACATTTACGTAAGTCTCTCTTAGTGTCTTCATTGTTGTCTAGGTTCTCTGGGATTATGGTTTATAGGCTGGTTTTCTTTGCTTTATCTTTAAAAACCACTTATGAGTGAGTACAAGTGATAATTGTCTTTCTGGGTCTGAGTTACCTCTATATTCATCCATTTGCTTGCAAAATTCAAGATGTCATTATTTTTTTCTGCTGTGTAGTACTCTATTGTGTAATGTACCACATTTTCCTCATCCATTCTTTGGTCAAGGGGCATTTAGATTGTTTCCAGGTTCTGGCTATGACAAACAGTGTGGCTATGAACATAGCTGAGCACATGTCCTTGTGGCATGATTGAGCATCTTTTGGATATATACCCAAAAGTAGTATTACTGAGTCTTGAGGAAGGTTGTTTCCTAATTTTCTGATAAATCACCTCATTGACATCCAAAGGAACATTTATTTCAGTACAACATTACTTGGCTACAGGACTGTCCAATTTAGAAAATAAAAATGTCATCCAGTTAAATGTGAATACCAGTCAAATAACAAAGTCCTCATTGTGTGCCATCCTGTATTTTATTTGGCAAACCTAGCAGAAAAGAATTTTGCACTGTTCCTGTTCTGCACCTCAAAGGTTACCCCTAAAGAATTTTAAATAAATTTTTCAGATATATGCTCATCTGCTCAAAACAATGACTATAAAAGTGCACCTTACAGATCTTTCTAAGGTAAATAAAGCCCATGAAATAGTCTCTGTCCATGTATACTGCAATGGCAAATATATCAAAAATCTTCAGCAAGGCTGAATATTTGGATTATGATTGTTAATCATTATTGTTTCCATCAGAGAACACTAACAGGTAGGTAAATTTGCATGAATGACTAAAACCCAGTTGACTGGCCAATGGCTTAGGTGACATCGACCTTCTTAGAAACATAGATAGGAATTTCTTGTTCTTGGAAAAACATCTAAATTTCAGACTTTGCTGCCCTGTATCCCATTATTTCCAAGCTACAAAGGTACCCTCAGCCCAGACTCTCATCTGCCTCATCATTTCACTCTGGACCACCTAGCCGTACCCACTGCATGTGACACAGTCTAGACACACGAGTTCAGAGCTGCTTCAGTGACTGGATATCGTCCATTATCCAGTGACTGGGAGACTACTGTTTGGTAGACAGTGCCTTACCTAGTTGTTTTAGTTGAAGTAGATCTAGCATTGTGTCATGTTGGCCAGAGAAATGTGTGGAAACATCCTAACAGTTAGTTACCTTAAGAGTAACTCTCTTGTTGAGTTCTAGCTGTCTTTGACAATAACTCAGTTAAGACTTTGTCTTAGAAGAAACAAAAGACTCACCTTTTAGACTAAAAAAAAATAAAAATAAAAATACATGGTTGTAAAAACTTAAGGAACTGCTACTTTCCATCTTCTTCTTCCTCAGTTCTAGACTGGAGAGTGTCATATGAGATGCTTCTGAAGGGACAGAGTCTGCGATCCCATTACCTTGGTGTTGGTTTTGCTAGCTTAGAGCCATCCAGTACAGGCGTAAATGCCACACAGTGAAGACATCACTGGAAAAAAACTTAGTTTCTGTTTGTTCCTGTTAGAATTTGAACATAGAAAATGCATATACACATATACACTGCTTATACACAGTCTGTGGCTCTGTGTAGAATGATAAATGAAAATAGGGTGAAATATATTCTCCGCTCCTTCAGTGTACACACACACACACACACACACACACACACACACACATACACACACACACACCGTAGGGAAACGGAATGCACAGGCAGTACCCATTTAGTAGATATCTGGGTCTGATCTGCCAGCTCAGAATCAGGGGCATTATTGGAGTTCATGTATTTTTAAGGAATTGAGCACAACACTTGACTTGACAGGGCTCCCTAATCTGGAATTATCTGGGATGAACTGGAATATGAAGACAGGTGATCACCAGAGTGGAAGCAAATGATCTATTATGTGTCAGTGTGCTGAGAAGGATTTGTTGTGAGTGTAGTTGGGTCTATCAGTGATGCATTCAAGAAGAAAAGCTTGTCAGGTTAAGGAAGCAGACATCTCAGAAAGGAATTAGCTGCCTGTATGGATTTGATTGCCTTATTTTAATCACATTCTTATGGAAAGTTGAAACAGAGTCAGAAAAATCACTGCTACATGGTTCATCACTGTATGCTCTGAGGTGCATGGTACTCCTGGTCTTGAGGCCCCATAAGAAAGCAACAATAGACCCTAAAGGCTGCAACTGTTTCCATCCCTGGTCTAGAAGCAGATGTCTTACTGGCATCCCAGCTCCTAGCCTCTAAGTCTAGACTTGTCTTCCAGTGGCTGAAAGTATGTTCTTCTCGTGCATAAATTGTCTTGCTCAGCTCCCGTGAAAAGTTATCAGACACAGCATATTTAAAATAACATTTTTTTTTCTTAAAGCTCTATAGCATTCAGCAATCATTTTGACATCTTTAAGATACTAATAACTTAACAGGCAATTTTGCTTCATGTCTTTAATTACATGTCAGAGGTGTGTAATTCTAAGTAGTCAAGTGAACAAATCTAGATTTCTCTTCAAAATTTACATAGAGGAATTTCTGTGGCTGCTTGTAGACATGAGAAAGGATTAGGAGAGAAGACCAGCTCAGATCACAAAATGAACTGCAGTGGGCCACCTGTTCCCCAAGAACGCTGTTTTCAAAGTCAGATCTTTGCTTTCTCTGGATATTGACGACTTAGTTATTAACTCTTTTTATTGTTTAATAATTTGTCAGATCATCCAAAATCTGAGTTACAAGCCTGTCACATCATACCAAGCAGTATTTTTTTTCCTCCACTAATCCCATGAAAAACTGGAAGGGATTGAGAGATTCCAAACCTTCTGAGGGCTAAGCCTCCATTAGCAAATGATGTTTCTACCCAGGTCTCTTCTGTTTGATGATCCAGTGAGTACTTTAAGACAGGAGAAAACTGACCTGCCAGACACTTTGTGGGTGCTTGGCCTATGTTTCCTGTCTTCTTGGTGTTTTCAGTGCTAATTAGCTCCATGAAGGCAATTTTAGATCCAAATTCCCTCCCAAGAAAGAATCTGTTGCAGTTGTCTGTTGAGAGGCCTCATGTTCCTGGGAATGCAGTGTCTTCTCCAGAGCTCTGTGTGTGTCAGCTACACCTGTTGTTGCCGGTCACGCATTTATTTGGTGAGTGGTTTCTTAGTGACTTATTCCAGTGAGTAAAGGAAGAAAACATGATGAATTAAATGAAGCAGATATGGGCTCTCATCTCAGATCCAGAGCTGTGATGAAAGAATGAAGCTTTCCCGTTTAATAACCTCCTTGGCACAAGACCAGATCGGGCACGGATTCTTCTGGGCACTGACTTGATGGTGACCTCTCTAAAGGTCCAGAGGTATGTTCCCGAGATGGATCTGGGCTTTGATGATGCTCCCTGCATGGAGCAAACTGACAACGGAAACCCTGGCTCTATTTCAAGCTTTGGAAGAGGCAGCAGGTGGTGGTGTGTGGCATTCCATCAAGTAATTTGGTTGTCACCAGTGGGCTTGCTTTCCAGCCACTCTGGCTCTGCTTGTCAGCAGCAGGCTCTCTGACCTCTGGGGTCAGAAGAGGAAAGCCCACAGCTTTCCTTCAGCCTTGGATTATTTACTAGGGCTCAGAATTCAGCTTGTTCCCAGTCCCCGAAGCTGGATCAGCTTGGCGAGTACGGCTAAATCAGACTCTTGCGTCACCGTTGCGTGTTCAGAACTGTCCTCCAGTTCGCCACTTTCACACCCTCCTACTTCTGCAGCTTCCTGTTTGCAAACAGATTTGCTTTTTAAATGAAAAAACTAACTTTGTATGCATTTATGTCAGGGAATGAAGGAGGAAAGCCAGTCTTCCCGGCGGAAGGCAGCTGGGGTTGAGTGTTGATGACGAGAATAAGAGTCGCTTGGAGAAAATCTTGCATTTCTATCCCACTCTGCTTGGTTTGAGGATGGGTCTACCGTCTGTGAGCCTGAAAGACAAGTGCACCAATCCTATCATTACCATTTTGTCATTTCAAAGATATTATTTCAAAAGTAAGAATTATCATCTTTTAAAGGGGAAAAGAGTATACTTGGAACCTCTTGAATTTTAGCATTTATTTTTCTAAGAGGGGCTTGTTAGCCTGAAGAGAAAAGGGAGATCAGCTTTTCTTTATGAAACATGAATTAAAGTGTTGTTCAAGTCCTCTTCTCACTGGTTCCCATGGTTCTCATGTGATTCCTGTCTTGGGCCAGAGTTTATCATGGTATAGCACGTGTCCCAAAGAAGGAATGTTAGAAAGAGAAGTGAAACAAGTACAGTTTCCAAAAGGACGTGAAGCAACTCTGAATCCAACGCAGAAAGAACAGCCCAATTTCCAACAGAAGTGTCATGAGAGGACAAAGTGGAGGGCATAGGAGAAAGCATTGAGGCCCGATGTGCCCCGGACTGGGAATGTAATGATCTCTGGGCAGATTGCGGAGAGTAAAGTTACTGGGGGACACCATGTGAGTAAAAAGCAAGATGGCTATGTGTTATGTAAAGTCACCAGAGAGGGGTTTGGAATTAGTATCATTTAAAAGTTCTTCAAATGCATTTAATGTGTCCATAACCATATAATATAGAATTGAAATGTCTTCCAAAATGCTTTACAAACCTTTTCAACTCTATTTGTTCTGCTAGTCATTCCTTCAGGAATCCCAGCCTCCTCTCCTTCCCTAACTACACTGCAATTAATCACACTATAAAATTATAATAAAATTTTATTGATTTAAAAGCACTCTGTGACAAAATGGGGAGGACTCATATTGAAGGGAAAATGTGTATTAAGAAAATTGCCAAGACCTGATAGTTTGTAGAAAAGAGTGATTCTCAGCTGAGAGTTTTTCAAATAATCTAATACAGAAGCTAGGTGTAGAGAGCTGTGGATCAGTCCCATGAAGCCAACGTCGTACCAATAAAAGCAAAGAAAGAGAAGACTTTGCCTACCTAAAGTTTTTATTGTCTTGAAGTCTCCATGAATGTCTTTCTAAACTTTGTGGAAAAAAAAACAAAGCCATCTGGTCCCAGGAATAAGGAATCCAGTGTCTTCAACTGTTTGACTAGAGCAGACTATGGGTGGTATTTGAGATCCAGTTCAGAGGTAGTGATAGGAGATAGAATGGCTCTGGTGGAACCTAAAAGACTTTATAAATCATTTTTTGTGGCTTATTAATAATCCACTAATTGTATCTGTGTCTATCTAACTTATAGTTAGTATGCAGGAATCCCATTACATATGTGCATTTGAAATAATAGTAACCATTATCCACCCATGCCTATTCAGCACCTGGAATGTGACCCTCCCAAGTTGATATGTTCTCTACAAAGAAAGTCATGCCACACTTCTGAAGCAGAGCATGAAAAGGAGTGTAAAATTATCTCAAGAATTACTTTATTGCTTTAAGTTGAAATGATATTTCATATACATTGTACTATCAAATATATTATTGAATTAGTATTCTCATTTATTTATTATTGTCGATAATTGTGAAAGTTAAAGTTACATTTGTCCTTGGAAGTATATTTATTTTTGACTTTGTTCATAGATCTCTAATCTTTTTTATTAATGTATTTTTATTGATTCTTTGGGAATTTCACATCATGTACCCTAATCCCACTTATTTCTCAGTTGTTCACTGTCCACCCTACATCCCTATAGTCTCCCTCCAAAATATAAAATAAAACAAACAAAAACCCACACCACTCATCAGTCTCTCCATCATATATTCTTTTGACGTAGAGACCTTGGAAGCTGCAGCGTGTTACATAGTGTACCCTTTTGCCCAAGCAGCTTTATTTGGAAATTTTCATTGCAATTGTTTGTTAATCTGGTTCAATACCTCTGGCTTCTGGTTCACCTTCAATACTCAACCCTTACTGAAACTTCTCTTGAATATCTGACTGTTGCCTTGAGTCATGGATGTCTTGTGGCTATGGTTTCTCAAGACCAATCCTTTTATGCCCTCTGGAAGATTACAGATGGGGTCAATGTTGGGGTGGGCTAATGTGGGCCTAGCTGAGTTGGTTAGTTGGGGACTCCACCAGGCATGCTTCCATCAGGACAGGGGCAGGGCCAACTCTCCCACACCCACACCATCCGGGCCAGCACTCCTGCACATGGTGAAGAGTGAGTCCAGCTCTCCTGGACTTTTTGGGTTAGTGCTGGTAAGGTGGGTAAGACTGTTGCTGAAAGTATATTTCACACACAGAGAGCCTTGATTTGGATATTCCTGCAAGTATGTGTTTATGAAAGAAAGCTTTTAAATGTTCCATTGTTTATATGTGTTTCTGAAAGGCTTTGCATTGCAAGAAGGAATAAAAATTAAAATTCAATACTCTTTCCTTTTCTCAGTTTTTCCTAGCTTTGGAGCCTGTCCTGGAAGTATCTTTTGTAGTCCAGACTCAGGTTGAACTCAACTCACAGAGATCCGCCTGCCTCTGCCTCCTGAGTGCTGGGATTAAATACATGTGCCACCACTGCCTGGCTCAATACACTTTTAATACTTGTCAGCTTAACATTAGATGAATAAGATACATTTCTTTAAAAAAAAAACTGCAATGCAATTTGAAAGGGCTATAATCAAGAAAGTATCAGTATAGAAGATGGGAGGTGGGATAGGTGATGGAGGGAAGAGGGAAAGAAACAGGCAGAGAAAGAAATGAAAACAGATAGACATAAACAGATACACATTGACTAGCTGACCAAAGAGTGGGCAGAGGCTTCAGAGTGGAGACCCCACTTGAACTATACTTCAAAGGAAGAGTAGAAATTAACCAGGTGTAGAATCTGGGAAGAACATGTTCCATGCAGGAAGTTAAATATGTAAAGGGGTACAAAACCTGGAGTAGCTTGGCTGATATTTGTCAGGTTCTTTTAAGAGTTCAGTGGCCACAGAAGTGCCAAGTGGAGGAAGATGATCCTAGAAGGGTAGCTGGAGAATCTGCACTGTTGACTGGACGTTCTCCTATAGTGTAAGACTAACCCGCAGAATGTGTCACCAAAGGCTTATGAACAGAAAATGGTATTTGCTTTGATATGTGTTTCAGACACATATCTGTCTGTGGAAGCAGTGTCACTGAAGTGGAGAAGGCACAGATAGAAACTCTCTCAGAGCTTTAGATTCTAAGTCAGTGTGGCTGTTCATGCCTATAATCCCAGAACTTTGGAGGCTGAGGAACGATTGCTGTAAGTCTGCGGCAAGCCTGGGGTACATAGTGAGTTCTAGGGTATACTGAACTAATGCAAAACCCTGCTTTGAACAAAATAAGCCCCCCAAATTCCCCTCAACTTCATAAGTGGGCATAAAGAAGAACAAGCAGTAAGTTTAGAGAATACTTAGGTTGCATAAGAACAGGATTTGGAAATCAAATTGCTCTGGGGAAAATGAATGGCTAGCATGAAGATTGGGGGAATTTAGACAGCATCAAATAAGGGAATTGATGGACACTCGTGCAGGCAGAAGCAGCTCTTGGTGGAAGGATTCTCAAGGTAGTACACAGCGACCTGCTGATTGTATCTGTCATTAGGGAGGCAGAAGAATTGGATGGGCAGGAGGACAGAACCAACTAGACAGATTAGAGACAGGAAAGCAAGGAGGATGCTCAAAGGAAAAGGTCCTGGGGGAGAATGGACAGGGGTTAAGAATCAAGAAATAAGTAAGCTAGGCATAGTGTCTTATGCTTGCAATTCTATAAGTTGAGAGTCTGTTGTAAGAGGCGGCGGCTGTGTTCCCAGCACCTGAGAAGAATGCGGGCCCTTTTGTTCCTTCCCGCCTGGCTCTCAGCCGCCAGCTAGCTTATGTCCAAAATAACCACATGACAATTATATTAATTAAATTACTGCCTGGCCCATTATCACTAGCCTCTTCTTGGCTAGCCCTCACATCATAAACTAACCCATTCCTAATAATCTGTGTGTCACCACAAGGTGGTGACTTATTGGAAAAGTCTAACCTGCATCCATCTCTGGCCGGAGCATCATGGCGTCTGGCACACTTCCTTTCTTCTCAGAACTTCCGTTCTGTCTACTCCACCCACCTAAGGGCTGACCTATCTTATAGACCAGGCACCTTCTTTATTAACCAATGAAAGTACAGAGATAAAGAAGGACCCTCCTACACCAGGAGTCTGAGGCAGGAGAATACTGATTTTGATGGCCAGCTTCGGCTAGACAAAATAATCTTCCTTCAAAAAGAAAGAGAGGGTTGAAAAAGTCACTGGAAAGGCTGCTAAATCTTCCAATTTCTTTTAGTATTAGAAGCATAGAAATTTAAATTCTTTACCCTAAACCAAGCATCTCTGAGGCTTTAGCACTATTTCTGTTGCATTTGACTTTTCTGTAAGGAACTGAATCCATTTCATTATGAAAGTTGGTACTGGCTGTGGTAAGGAGGCTCTGTGCCTTGGCTTCCGGCATCCTGAGACTGGCAGGTTAAATGTGATTCCTGCCTTTCCTCCTCTCCTTCCTTCATCTAGCCATTTATTTTTAACCTAGATGCTCTTGTTTGAACTTTAGTTTGAAATGATGCTAAGAGTCTTTCTGGTAAAGGGCTTTACCAGATTTAAGGCACAAGTAAGCACCATTATCAAACCGTGTAGCCAGACAATTCTGGTGCCTCATGATCTCTCTTTTTTTTTCTTTATCTGTAAAATGTGAGCATTTGCTGAGATTGCTGGGAAGGCTCCATTTCTAACCTTCTCTGCTTATGCGGTTCCAAGTTGAACCGATGCCCACTTGCAAGATGTGAAACAGAAGGAGTGAGCGATACAGTGTGTACTCAGCAGCGCAGGAGCTGGTGTTGATGCACTACATATGTATAGCATCCCCATGGAACTTCACCAGGCTTCTGCAGGGATGGGACGTTTCGCCTGCACAAGCAGCGTATGCTTCTCCTCAGAATATGTGCCAAGCACACTTCAGAACTTTCGTTATTTTGCAGCCGAACTACAACACAGCTGGTCTCGTACATGACTTGAAGTCTCCCTCTCTACAGGCTGCCTTAGAAAGGAAGACGCTCTTGTGGTGCCTCTGTGTGAACAGAGATGCAACCTGTAATTATGAATTTATCAGACAATAGGTTACTTTCCACCACAGTCCTTAACGATGTGTTAACGTAATCACACTTTCTCCTGTGGAGACTCAAGCCCTGTTTTTAAGAATGGGATTTGCTTGGAGGAAATAGCTATATTGCTCATCCATAGAAGTTGAACAAAAAAGGTGAATTGGTTTCCTCCTTATCCAAAGCAAAACATGTGCTTGTGTGTGTGGGAGGGTAACATAGGGAAATACGGAGACAAAGACAGAAATAGAGAGATAGACAGAGACAGAGGTGGCATAGTGACTTGGATGTATAGCTGGTGACTTTTCTAGGATATCAACATAGGACACACACAAGCCCCCACATTTTAATATACTTGTGATAGGGACTTGGCTAACATTACAATCAACTCTGAAGATAAAGGTAAGTCATGTAGATTTCAGGCCAGCCATTTTCTTTTAAGAATGAAGGTGGAGTTATTTCTCACATGTCATTTTCACAATATCCTGTTTACCTTGACTTTATCATCCCCATTTCTGTTAAAAACACTAAACAGGAAGAAGTCAGTTTGAGAAAACCAGGTCAAAGGTTGGTGGAACATTAGACTAAGGTCTCTTAACCTTTGAGTCTGTTCACATCTTTCAGAAAGAAAAAAAAACAAAATTAAATTTTTAAAATTGAATGACAAATATTGAAATGACACTTGACTTGCATGCCTGGTCCTTAGCCTAACTGATAAGGACACATGGTGAACTACATTCACAGAACTAAAAAAAACAGCAAACAAAACCAGTCTGGCCCAGTAACTAAGCTGGACCTCCACTATGCCCAGTGACAATGTAGTGCAAGGCTAAGCTATCATTTTCCAGGCATTTTTAAGCACTTACCTTGTATCAGGCCACATACTTAAGACACAGTGAAGAGCAGATACAATATATGGTCCCTGTCCTCACCAGGTTCATGTCTAGTGGGAGGTAGAAACAAGGAAAATAGATGATTTTGGTTCTATGTCATGGTTGCCATAGTCAACCATGTCATTGGAACACAAATGACATAAATTACATTCCCTAACTTTTTTTTTTTTTTTTTTGGTGGGAAGGTCTTGGTTGTTTCTGGAGTGATTGAGGCCTAAGTGAGTTAGCCAGGCTAAAAGGTCAAATAACTTGAGGGAGGTTACAAAAAATTCTAGTAATCTGTCTGCAGAAGAGACCCAAGGCTAAAATAATCCTAGAAAGTTTCAAAAAATAAACTAAAAGGAAGCTGTGGTTTTATATAGAAAAGAATGTTTGACTAGACTGGAAAAGGAGGCTGAGGGCAGATGTTGTAAGACCTTAGCTGAGTAAGGAGTTAACTAACCAGAACTGCTATGCAATCATCCAGGCTGGCTTAGTGATGGGCAGGAGGGCTACAAGACTTACAAGACTGGAGGTGTGGAGACCACTCTAGTGAACTAAGAGCCATGCCTTAGATTACAATTTGACATTAAGCATTTAATTACCTGGAGGATGTGGAGGAAGATTTAGAGTGCGCCACTATTGCTGCTTAATGGAGAAAGAGGCAAAATATGAGGTGTCAGGGTAATCTACCTTTCTGGTTCTGAAATTTAGGAAAATAGTGAGAGAAGGAACATCAGAGGGTAAGAAATGGGGGTGGCAAGGGAAGGGATGATACCCAGGGGACAGTGGACATATGATTCAGAGTCCACATGAGAGATCTGAGTCTTCAGCAGATGAATCAAAGTCTTCAGAGGATCTGAATGAAGCAGGACATGCAGACTGCATTGTAGAGGAAACAAAACAGAGCTTCAGTGGTTGGGCACTGTGCTGAAACAGAAACATGTGACCCACTTCTGTGAAGTGGCCAAAATAGACAAATCATGGAGTCAGGAGGAAAAGGAGTAGCTGCCAGGTGAGGAAGATGAGGAACAACTCCTGGGGTGGGATACAGCATTCCTTTTGGGGTGAAGACTAAACATTACGTGGTGGCAAAACTCAAACAACTCCGAGTTAACTGAAAACCCCTGAACACATAGACTTTGGAAAGATGACTCACATGGCGTGTGAATGAAGCTTCAGTAAATGTGTTCTCTTAAAAGAATGCTTCAATAACGTTCACTAATGAAATGCCCCGGTCAGGGACAGAAAAGTCGATGCAGATGGGGGTAAAGAAGCAGCAGGAATGTTATGAACTGATTTCGACTTTTCCTTATTTCCTCTCCTTCAGCAATCAGCCTGAGCCGTCCTTTCTCAGCATTGCTCCTGCCTAGAGGTTTATGCTTATAATTCAGTAAGTTAAACTAAAACAACAGACAAACATGAGAAGGACATCTCATTTCAAAACCACAGGACTGTAAAAAGTGTTTTCCTGGTACAATGAGCACAAAACAACGGCGGTATGAAAGAACTCGAGGCGTCCCAGGCTTTGAATTACCATCATTTTTCACATCATTCCTGAGTGAGCAACACTATTTTTATTTTTCTATTATTTTTTTCTTAACCACAAAATAACCAGAACTTATTCTTGCAAAAATTGCATTTTAAGTTATTTTGACTTAAAGTGCTTTTCCATTATAGTATCTGTGGGCTTGGCTTCAGCCTTCAATCACTATGGGACCCCGCTGTGCTGCTGTCTCCTGACTTTTTCAATTTCCAGAGCTCCCCCGGGGAGTAAAAATGGTTAAGTTAAAATGGGAGTGAGGCATGGAGAAGGGAGCCAAGTCACTGCAGAGAGCAGTGTGTGGCAGCGTATTCGAATAACCCACGTTTGTGTATCAGACTTGATAATTAATGAAGTACAAGTATTCGATCCCCACATCTCATGTGATTAGCTCGTAACATCACTGTTATTTGCCTAGCTTTTCAGATACACAGGATTCTTAATGCCTGTGCTAAAACCAGTGACATGGGGAGAACATGGCAATGCCAGGCTAGCACAGCGCTTACTTCAGAGCCCTGATGGATCTGACCACTTTCGCTTGCTCTGGCACCTACTGCACAGTGGGTGTCATCTTTGGATTGGGAGGTAGGAGCATGGGAGTGTGGGTAAGGACTTTCACGTAAGACTGATTGATGAATGTGTGTGAGTTCCTCTCTCACTGCTGTCTCAGGACCAGGTCAAGTCACATTCTTGCGAACTGAGTATGTAAAAGCCTCTGTGAGGCCCTGATGAAATAAATGTGCTATGGTCTTTAAAACTGGAAAAGCTATTAGGTACAGGAGCAGGGCAGAAGCCAGTTTCTTTCTGTAATGCTTTGATGACCAGCAAGGCATTGGCTATGATGCTGACAGTGCCTCATGAGATCAGACCCTGAGTACCTGCCATTCCCAAGTCCTGGGCACCCCATTGCCTTGCTGATGATAAACTTTAAAAAAGAGAAGAGTGAGATTTTGATAGGCATGTAAAATTATTTGCTATGTGAGGAACTGGTTAAACCAGGGTATGGCATGCAGGACCAGAGTCTACCACAAAGGAAACAGAAAGCCAATGAATGCATCCTCATGAGGATTGCAGGCCAAGTGCCCTACATAGATTCCCACCCACTTTATCCTTGCTAGCCACTGTTCACTCTTCAAAAAGTTCCCCTTTCTGCTTTCATGTCACACACATGACATTAGCCCTTTGTCTCTTCCCCCAAATAGCTCATCCTCATATGATAATTCTATTTTCTAGGAAGTGCCAAACTGGCTTCTACAACAGTTGTACCATTTCACAACCCATCATCAAGCCAAGAAGGCTCTGATTTCTCCATAACCTCAATATCACTTTGAAAATCACTGTATAGACTTCCTAATGGATATCAACTAGAATCTTACCAAGGTTTTATGAACACTTGTTTTGAGATATGCAAAAATATTTTCTAATATCACTAAGCTTACAGCATCTTAAGTGTCCTTTTTTAAAGAAATGATATCTTATTATAGGTGTAGGTTCTCAATTGAAGCGAAGGTTATAGTTGAAATGTTCTTTTTTTAAAGATAGGGTCTTGCTCTGTAGCTTGAGGTAGCCTTGAGCTAACTATGTAGCTATGCTGGTCTAAGATTCATGGCAGTCCCCTACCTTAGCCTCCCAAGATGGGATTACAGGCATAAGACATCATGTCTGGCTGAATCATTCTTTAAAAAGTTTTCAATTGAGAAAATCTTTTCCTCTGACATATATTCAAGAGCATTCAAGATCACCTCACTGAACCACAGACCTTTGGGACATGTTGCTATGTGAGTACAACTGTTCTTGCTCTGCCACAGACTCTCTTCATCTCTGGCCTGGTCTAACAGCAGCCTACAGATGCCCCTGCCTATCCTCATATTTTCTTCTTATTCCACCCACTTGCTGAAGGCAGTTGATTACATTGGCACAAATACTGAGGTCAGACCCTGGCCTGAGTCTCAGCTTGCCCCTAATACCACTGGGGAATTGAAAGGATGCCATATGGATGTTCTTGTAGGATCGCTGAACCCTGTTTCCTTGCCTATAAAATAGGAAAATAGTGTCTATTAGGGCCTTTGAGAAGACAGACTTGTCAGTTCTCGATTATGTTGCTCAGCACACACAGACTCCTCACTAATTGTTACACAGAGTCTTACCTGGGTTCCTGAAGATTGCTTTCTATAAATATAGCAAAATATCTTGTTACAGAACTTTTTTGTTTTTAACTATTTCAAATGTCTACATTTTTACAAGACTCAAATTGCTTAGACCTCTGTAGAAGCCTCTTAGAAACCTAAACTATAACTCTAGTCTGCAGCCTCAGTCTCCTGAGGAGTTAGATGGAAAAGGCCCACTAAGTGTGTGGTCCTGGCTCACTGTGTGCTCTTTCATGTGTGTTGAGCTTCACATAGGGAATTGATCTTTGTCTTGCAAGCCTTCTCTGTGAGGTATCTTCTGTGTGAGCCCATCTGATATACTGGGCTTGGACATGGCTAATATAGAGTGGTTCACTTTGTCATGTGGGTGTTCTCATATGTAGGCTCTGCCCTGTCTTATTGCAACTCTATGATGTGCTGTAAACAGGCTCAATTAAAAGGTAAAGGGTGTTATAGTTAGGATATAGAATGTTCCCTTCTGTAGTAAGAGGTGCGGGCTGTGTTCCCAGTATCTGAGAGGAGCGCAGGCCCTTTGTTCCATCCTGCCTGGATCCCAGCTGCTGCGCTAGCTTACATTTGAAATAACCACATGGAAACTGTATTAATTAAATTACTGCCTGGCCCATTAGTTTTAACCTCATATATATATATATTAGTATAACCCATATCTAGTAATCTGTGTATCACCACATGGTTGTGGCTTACTGGGAAGATTCTAACCAAAGTCCATCTTGGGCTGGAGAAATCATGGCATCTGCCCCAGTGCCTTCTTTCTCCCAGCCTTCTGTTCTGTCTACTCTGCCCACCTAAGGGCTGCCCTATCAAAAGGCCAAGACAGTATCTTTATTCAACCAATGAAAGCAACAGAAATACAGAAGGACCCTCCAACACCACCATTCAAACACATGTGTTTGATCACTTGGTCCCCAGGTGGTGGCACTGTTTGGGGAGATTGTAGAAATTTTTAGATCTAAGGTCTATCTGACAGAGTCAGGAGTGGGCCTTGAGGGTTACAAGACATCCCCTCTTCTACTCTTTCTCCCTATTTCCTTATCTTTGGAGATGTTGAAATTACCCGGCGTGAGTGAGACGGAAACACAGAACACGCAACAAACCCGCTTAGGAGTTTATCAGAGGGGATGCATACAGGCCTGGGAATCGGTGTGCAAAGAGAAAGATGGCATGGTCAAGCTTTTAAAAGCTGTCTAGCGCATGCGCACAGGGGGTTGGCGTGACTACATTATTCGCAGATGACACAGATGGCAGGCTCACGTATGCGCACAAGAGTTTAGCTGAGTCACATGTGGATGGAACCATGCATGCGCACGTGGGTCACACAGGGGTCCTTCAACATTCAGGCAATTGCCTGTGGGCCCATCTGTACAAGCTTGCCTTTAGAACCCGGAAGAGCAGCCTTATCTGTGGCTGAATAATTACAGATGTAGTATACTGTGACCCTACCTACTGCTGCAGCTACCATAACCTTCCCTGACACAGTGCATTTACTTCCTCTGAGATGTGAGCCAAAATAAATCCTTCCTTCTTTAAGTTGGTTCTGTCAGGTTCATGTTACAGCCATGAGAAACATATGGGAGTTGTTGGGCTTCTGCAAACTTATTAGAGAAACCTTGTTCTCTAATTTGGCATGCTTCTTAGGGTTGTGTGTAAGACATTTACGCCTTAAAACAAGCTTTTTATGTAGCCACCACCCAGTCATGGGAATAAACTTAGAAGTGAACTGTGGCCGAATCCTACTTGCCAGTGCCGGTCCCGAGGATGTTTTATTTATCAGGGACTCTATTGAAAATCAAATTTGCATAAGTCATGTAATAGTTCCCTAGGGAGATAGAGAATTGCATAAGACACTTCTGTTAATGAGGATTCTGAAGATAGATGCTTTTGCTTGTCCCATGGTTTTGAGGAATGTAAAATCCAGTAGGAAAATTTGTATTCTCTGTGTGTTTTCTGAAGAGGGTTTAGGAAATTTTGATCTCCCCTGTCATTGTATTTCCAAAATAGTTTAACCTTCCAGCTTGGAAGATGGAGCCACTTGTAGTTCTGGTTCAGCTCCTGACTTGCTGGTAAAATCTGAAACTAGAGAAAGGAGAGAGATCCTGCTGTTTAAAAAAGAAGTCAAGAGGCAGATCACCATTGGTAACCATGCAGAAGTAGGCTCTTTATAAAGGAACCTGAGTCTGCTTTGACTGCCCACTTCCTGACAGAGCTTGTTGGAGCATTTTTAATTGTTAAAGAAAATATATAGATATGCACCTTCATTGTTTGTAGTCTTCCTCCTCCTTCCGATCTTATTTAAAAATCAAAGATCTTAATTAAAGCTATGAATTCACAGGTACTACTTAAGAGACATTCAGGAAAGAGAGAAGAGGAATGAGGAGAAAAGTTACAGCAGAAAGCATTCTTTCTATAATAGGTCTGAATGTAGTTATGAGCCTCTCAGCAGTTAACATAAGATAGGAAAATATCAGGGAGTGAGCTGGTGCCTTGAAATCCTTCTAAATCATCTAGGTTGTTGGATTCTTTTTGTATTTTTCTTTATCAAGGGATTTGTGGCAAATGTTAGCATCTGCAATGTGTTTCTGCCTTGGTTTGATATTGGAGATGATATTGAAGCCACCCTTGAAAGTGAAGATGAACCTTTATTCCTGGATTTTAAAGATATGGGCTATAACATGGTTAATATTTTAAGCTACTTGTTTTAATATATGTGTGTATGTTGTATATGTGTGTACATATATATTTTTTTTTCTGGAAATGATAGCCTTCCATCATTTTTATACTGAGGGCAATTTAGCACAAAATTATACAAGTCATATATCTCATTAAATATTTGCGTGTTTATTAAATTTTGTGTGTGTTGTTGTTGTTGTTATGCCCAGATCCACGAAGTCCCCCAAAAACCAATAAGGAGACTGAGTCCCATATGTAAAAACAAAGAACCTTTATTTTATACAGATTTGCAAATTCGGTCTCTCCGTGTGTCCAACGTATTGAAATAATCGGAGAGCCCCAAGCTCAATTAGAGTTGGGTTTTTATAGTAGTAAAGGTGGGGGGAGAGGGATTTCTAGGTTCAGGACCCCTGATTGGCTGACATTTGTCTAGGGGTGTCCTGGTGAGTGTGTGCTTGAAGGTGATCCTATCTACAATGGTTGGAATGTTAGGATTTTCCTATGGATGGTCTGTTCTTGGGTGGTGTTTGGGTAATCTCAGTTTGTGGTCCTTCCTGAAACTAGGTATTTTTTCAGGGTGGAATACTGAGACTCAGATCTCCATTAAACTTATCATAGCTGAGACCTACACTGGCAGGTGATAATGGTTGGAAGTTAAGAACTTCCTTTGGGTGGTCTGTTTCTATTAAGTTTGTCATGGTTGGCTGAGCCCTACGTGTGTGGTTATATGTGTGTGTATGTGTGTGTGTACAGCCCCCTAAGATCATCATTTGAATTTAACAAGGATATCACTGAGGGACAAAGAGTTAAGTATATACCATATGGATATACTTATATTTATGGTAATCTTGATATATATATATATATATATATGTATATATATTTGTATATATAGATAGTTATATATATGGTAAAATACTTATAATATATTTGTGGTAGATTCAAGATGGAACCAGATACTCAGAGCACCAGGATTAGTTTTTCTGTCATGTCATGCGCCAATAGTTATTTTTTTGGTGTCTTAGTTCAAGCTGCTATAAGAAAATTCCATAGGCTGGCTAACTTATGAAAGAAAGTTCTTTCTCACAGGTCTAAGGCCTGGATACCATTTATGGTCACATTCTGGTCTCCTGTGCTACAGATGACAGACTTCTAACTACATCCTCATATCATAGATTATTCTCACCCACTCATAGAGGCCCAAATTCCATGTATGATCCTCTACCATAGTGACTAAATTACATCCCAACAGCCTGATGGACAAATACATTGGGATTTAGGCCTCCACCATGTATCTGTAATATCTAGATGTCATAGTTACCAGTTAGATAATACTGCTGATGAACGTGGGAGTCCACAATGATGTGTGACAAGTCTCTGAGCTTACAGGGGAGGTAACTGTGTGGACATGTGAGCCAATGAATATGTACTATAAAACTACAACACTATCAAAATTTAATGTTATCTTATTCCCTGGATTTGGCCCCAATCTCCTTCTAGAGTGGATATTGTTAAGCTGCTCCTGATTGAGGGTCAAAAAGATTCCAACTGGGATGATTGGTGCTTAGTAATAGAAGATTTTTCTCACAGCTACAATTTGTGTGTATGATGGTGCTATCTGCAGTGCAGATTTATGACTAGTGTTCTCTCTTCCATGGAAATTAGTTTTGAGTGATAACTTAAAAAAAAGACTTTGATTGTATTTTGTGGAAGTGGGTGTTGTATTACATTACTGAAAGTTTACTCATGGTTCTCTCAAAAATGAATATTTATGCAAAGCTCACTTATCATCGGGAGGGACCAACCACTAATCAATGGCTCCACAATAAATGCCAGAGATGGGAAGAGTGCAGACTGATTGTGACTCATAGAAAATATAGAATTGGAACTTGACAGTAAAGAAACATCATGCTGCTCAGCCTACCCTATTCCTGATGGACAGTGTGACCCAGACGGGAACTCTGGTCCAGAGAGAATGGGAAAGGGCTTGAACAAACTGAAGTTAAGCTAGTGTGTGAACTGGTTCTCAGTACACTTCTGAAATACCATCTTTCCCAAGTCAGACTTCCCTCTGGCCTCACCGCCTCTTTGTCTACCCCTCTTGCACTTGGGAAGCTCTTTCATTAGCAAAACTGAAGCTGGTAATTTTACAGAGCATCACAATTTTTTCACAAAAACTCTTCAAATTCTTGGGGTGACAGGACCAAAAAAGAACTCATGTCATTTCTACATGTTGTGACTTCTTTTGATTTTTTTCCAATGGAAATTTCTTGCTTTTGAGGTCCAGATCAGGACCCTACAGCAGCCTGGTCTCCCAGGATCCAAATGGCCAGGGCTTGGACTGTGTTTATGATTCATGAGAAGAATGTTTTGAGGGACTATTTATTCTCTCTTCCTTCCTTGCCCTCCTTATATTTGAGCACTGCTTAAAATGTCTTCAAAGTAGAATGCAGGAGCCCTAGGAGACTTTTTGATGTCTAAGTGCCTGTAGGAGTTACACCAGCATTTCTAGAAGTGCACAACTTTATTTCTGCACAGCACATGGGAATTTAGGAGGAAGGTAGGAAACTGCTTTCTTTTTTGTTTTGTTTTGTTTTGTCTTTTCAGCCTAATGTATAGCCTATAGTGAAATACATTAATCTTTTAAGATTGTCATGTAGCTCAAACGATTTTTGCTTTTTTTTTCTTCTAAACTACCTTCCTTTTAACAATAAAGGCAGCCTCTCTGAGAAAGGTTTAAAATTCTGAGTTAATAAATTATAGGTGCACCTTGCTGCAGGCTTCTTCTCCTTTCTTTTGGGTTACTTAAAGTAAGACCCCATGATCAGATTTTTGCATTTAATTTCATTTTAACTTACCAGTTAAAGCCTGGCATCAATGCCCCATGCTTGTATTGTGTTTTAATGAAGCCCTTTGAAAAGTAAAAATATTCTTTAGAACTCCTACTGCTTCCAACCAACACTCCTCTCTGGATTTCCCCAAAACATAACTTTAAATGTCTTCCTTCTGTATGTTTTACTTAAATAGATTTAGTGTGGACTTTTGATCATGCATAGGGAAATCACAAAATCCCATGAATAATTTAGGATGCTAACTCTAAACAATGAGGTAGCCCTTACAGTTGTGTTTGGAAAGGCAGAACTGTTAAATATTGTGTGACATAGACAAGATTTCTTTTCAGTAGTAGTGTTTCTTGGGGAAACAGGCATGGTGCAACAAATGCTAAGAGATATTGGCTTGGTTCTCTAGGGTTTGTGGAATGTGTAACTGGTATGGCAGTGGCTGATCTTAGGCAAAAGGAGATAGGGTCAATGAAGGTGTGAGATTTCCAGGCAGCTTCAGCAAAGACTGGGGCGGAGAAGATGCCTCATCTATAATCTGAAAGGTGTCACTAAGCTCTTCAACTTCTGGCAGCCTCCGAAGACAGTCTGAATTCTCTTTTGTTCTCTTTGGATCCACCTCCTCTGTTCTTCCCATTGGGATAACAGAAAAATGACTGGACTCAGAGGTCAGAGAGAGTGAGTCAGAGTGAACTGCCCTAAGCAAATATGTTCACACTGCCAAGAGGGGGATGAGTGTGTATAGATACTGAAACTCATACACAGTGACATTGGGATTATAAATGGACAGCCACATCTGAGGACTTGAGTTAAAAGCCACCAACCAACCCTGAAATTTTGACAAAAAAAGGCAAGCAGAAGTATGCATCTTTTATGAGATACCATATAGTTATGTGACTACATTTATGTACAATAGTCTGTATCTGTGAATGCGTTTAAACATGTGTATATATATTTACAAAGGAACAAACCTATTCTTTGACTGGGGAGGTAAGAAGGGACAGGGAAGGAGGACAGTTGCTAAGGCTTTAGCTTCTACTAATTTAGCCTTCAAAATTGAAAAAATATGCATTTATGCTTTAATTATCTAATTGGGTTTTTAAACCATGAAGAACATTATCTATTTTATGGTGGTCCTAGGTAGTTTGGGAGGCCAAGAAAAGCTGAAATCTTTTGATACATTTTAGAGAAAAGACATACATTTATAAGTAATTGAAACTAGGTCTATGCAGCCACCAAGTTTTGCTTGCTCACCTTGCCTGTTCTAGCCTTTCTTTATTATTATTATTATTATTATTATTATTATTATTATTATTATTGTTAAAAGAAGAATTTACATTTACTCCCCTTGTTCCCGGCCCTCCCGCTCCCCCACTACCCCACCACCCTCCCCCTGCTTCTTTAAGATGGGGCAGGATACCCTGCCCTATGGGAAGCCCAAGGCCCTCCCCCCTCCATCTCGGTCTAGGAAGATGTGCATCCATATAGAATAAGTTCCCAAAAAGCCAATACATGCAGAAGAGCTAGGTCCCGGTGCCATTATCATTGGCTTCTCAGTCAGTCCCCACTGGCAGTCACATTCATAGGGTCCACTTAGGTCATATGCTCATTCAGTCTTGGTCCAGCTGGATTCGATGAGCTCCCAATAGATCGAGCACACTGTCTCTGTTGGTGGGCCAGTCCCTCATGGTCCTGACTTCCTTGCTCATCTTCTCCCTCCTTCTGCCCTTCCAATGAACCTTGGTAGCTCAGTCCCTTGTTCTGATGTGAATGTGGGTCTCTGGCTCTATCTCCATCCATCATGCGAAATTTCTATGGTGACGATTAAGATATTCAACAAAGTAACTATGGGGCAAGTTCAGTTCAGGCACCCACTCCTCTGCTGCCCGAGTACCTAGCTGGGAGATCCCTGTGAATACCTGGGATCCCCTCTAGAGACAAGTCTCTTGCAAATCTTAGAATGACTCCTGTTAATGTAGATATCTAGCCTTTCTTTATATTTTGCTACTTTGAAAAATCTGGCTTTTCTTTAATTCACAGGTACCTCACACACATTAATTATGTCATTTCTGGTGGGAATAAGTCCATGCTCACTTCATGGTTGAACAGAATTTTAGAAAAAATAACCAAGATGATTGTCAAGCAGGAGCATGTGAGGATCATAAAAGTTACAGTCACCGATGTAAAAAGATGACTAGAACAGCAGGACAAAGGGAGAATAACCTGGTGTCTTGAGAGCACATAGGTATTACTGAACTATATAAATATAGTTTCCTTAACAGCACATCTACATTTAACTTGCCAGCGCTCATCCTGTGGCGTCATCATCTGTTTTGAGGAGAACTGCTGTTTGAGATACTTCCTTTCCTTCAGATGTCCGGCCTGGAGCTTTTAGATCATGATTGCTGCTGACAAAGACTTTGTCTTGAGATAATGTCAGCATGTTTTTCAGCAATATTGAACATGGAAACCATTTATATTCTGTTAGAGCTGAAGCTCCCTCTAGTCCTAGTAATTCCACACCAAATTAATTAGCTTTTTGTTTGTGTGTATCTGTATCTAGCTTATATGGAGTAAGGATAGAAAAAAATCAATATAATCCAACTCTTTGGCCTAAATTGATTCAGTCTTACAATGTTGAGCGTAATGCCCATTGTGTTAGGCTCATCAAATTAGTTTATTGAACAACCCGTTAATTGGTATATGCAATTGCTTGAAACCAGTATTGACCTTTTTCTCTGTTAGTGTTTGGTTCATGAGCACATTTCATGGGAACATTTTGTAGAAATATAAAATGGGACCCTCCACATCCTTGATATATGCATTAAACAGGCTTATTTTATGTTACATGAACTTAACATGTGCTTTCTGTTAATATGTCGTGAACATTAAATTATCATCTGGAATTGAACCTAGGGGACCCAAACTGCTTCATGTATTGTCTCCTACAGGAAATTCATTGTCTTTACTACACACAGAATCCTTGTATAATTAATACAGATGTCAGCATCAGATTTTATGCATGTCTCCACAAACCATTAGTAGAATAATTTGTTTTTGGATGTGCATCTAAAACTGTCTTGGACATTGTTCAATTTATTTAATAAGTATTATTAACTGCTCCAAAGTGAACAGATTCTATGACAAAAGAACTAATAATAATCTCAAAAATTGAAGGACAATGGAGAAGATGTTTAAGTAAATAAAAACAGCAGTATAAACAAAATAATGAAAATGGTAAAGATAATAAATAACCATTTTATTTGAATTCCATATGAAAACCCACTAAAATATTACATTTGCGTTGATATATATGAATGAAAATTTCATAATGAAATATATCAGAATTCCACTTTTTTCTTTTTATTTTTTTAAAAGAAAACAATCTTTTTTCATTATACATACCAATCCAAGTTTCTACTTCCCTCTCCTCCCATTCCCTCCACACACCCTCCCACCCCACTCCCA
>JAQHUG010000101.1:915514-964652 GCA_028555095.1 Dicrostonyx torquatus | reverse complement strand
AGTGACTTACCAGCATACCTCTAGTGACTCATAGATGGGGCAGATGTTGAGATGAGCCAACTCTAGGCCTTGAATCTGAGCCTGGGTAGCTCATGAATGGGGCAGATGTTGAGGCGAGCCAACTCTAGGCCTTGAATCTGAGCCTGAGTAGCTCATGAATGGGGCAGCTGTTGAGGTGAGCCAACTCTAAGCCCTGAATCTGAGCCTGGGTGGTAACTGAGTTGATCAGCCCACCAGCTTGCTGGTGCCCATGCCACCAAGGACAGCTCTCCCACATTGCCAAGGCAAAGGACAAGGCTAGCTCTTGTGTGTTTCTCAGGTTGACTAAGGTTTTTGATGTCTGATTTAACAAATATACATTCAGACTTATTTACATCTATTGGCATACTCATGTAATTTTTATACTTTATTTCTCTAACATGAGCACTAGGTTATATATGACATTGTGTCAGTTTTAAAATTCCGAGAAGGAGCTCTCTTAAATTATGTTGTAATATTATCTTTATACTTTATAGAACTTTCTGCCATTAGGTTGTTTTTGTTTTGTTTCTTAATTCATGTTCAAGAGTGAGAATCGTCTTGTTTCCTCCTTATTTTTCTATGTGATTTTACTCTCATAAAATAAGTTATAAATGAATCCTTATTTCTGTTATTTGTTAAAAATGTTTCAGGACTACTTAACATGACAGTAAAGACGTTATGTGAGCATGAATAAAGTAGTCATTCTCATTACATATGATTCTCCGTAGGAAATAAGAATGATACTAATGGTATGTGGTTAAGAGAATTAATTAAAACAATCCACTTGAATCACAGGGCTGATTGGTTGGCATACTTAATGTACAAAAATAATATCTGTAGTCAAAAGATTATCACTCATACTGAATGTACAAAAATAATATCTGTAGTAAAAAATTATCACTCCCCTTTAAATCTATAAACATATAAATACATTTCCTGTAGAAAACCACTTTTCCCTTTTGAGTTATAGTTAAATGTACATGAATACTTAAAACCACCAAATGTGAGATGATGAATTATACAGTATTATGACTTTCTAAGCATCATATATCACATCTGTAGGAACAGGACTTGCTTCTTTTAAGAACTCATTTGTGTGGGTTTAAAGTTAGAGCAACTAGCAACAGGTAGGGTAAGAACACACCCCTGTGTAGACCTTCAAATTAGAATCCTTCACTTAGCGACTTGAGTTTGATGCCGTGGAAATGATTGGAGGAAATACATAACTGCAAGACTGCATATGGAATGCTGCTCAAACCCGTTTCAATAAGGACGCCCATAAGCAGCAACTGAAACCCATTGCTTCATTAAGCAGTTGACTATATTCATGATCCCATTCATAGTGGAAGGCCGAAAGCTCAATGGTTAGGTGTACTAATGCCCCCCAGGACATATAGGGACCAGTGCATAGAGACTGGCTGGCAGCATCACATGCTACATGGTAACAATTATCCAATCCAGAATGCCATCAGTGGCATCTAAAGCCTACTGGTATCAAAAATGATTAACATGGCCTATTTGGGGTTTCTTTTCCCACAATTCCAGGCTTCATCATTAGGAGTTTTGTCTCAACCTGGAATAGCCTTCAAACCTGAATCATTAAATACACACGTGAACTTGATATAGCTGCTCCAAGAAGCTGATGCTAAGAAATACTGATGTGAACAAAAATTAAACCCGTATCAATAAATTAACTTACTTAATGTATGGAAGGCAATAAAGAAACAGTTGGGGGTGGGGAGCAGGGAGGATGTCGGTTCTTAGAGCTGAATGTGCAGTAACCAGCCCTTCATAGGCTTGCTCTTCTAGTGGTAACAGTGATTTCTCAAGTCCCTGCCTTTTATACCAGCGACTTCTTACCCTGGTTACATCCTCAGCACAGCTGAATGGTTTCTGTCATTATCAAGTGCTTTGTGCTCCAACAGCCACATCTTTAGGGTCATTTTGCTGGTGAGAATCTACCATCTTTCCGGGCAGGCTGCAAACAAGGTTGAGGGCTGGGGTCAGATTCGCACTGCCATCCACAGAATTGTATTTACTGTGCTCTGTTATAGGCCCTGTTAGGAGAGAGCTAGAGAAGACTGAACACAGAGTTTTATCTGTTCTTCCCAGGTAGAAGTCAGTGAAGTTTTCTGGTTTTCCTTTCCAGGTGGATATTGACCAAACTCGTCTTGGTAGTTCTCTTTCTTTAATGCTAGCTAGACCATCCTCATATTTTACTTGTCATTTTCCAGGAATTGTTCTAAATACTTGAGTATATCACTTGATTTTTATAACAACCAGATGAAGGTCAGTATAAGTTCCTATCTTCAAATAAGGAAACTGAGGCAGGATGGAGGTAGAGAGTAGGGATTAAATGGTAACATAAATAGGCCATGTTCACAGGACTGATAGAACTGAAGACTTGACTTGGAGCACTTTGGTTCTAGAACCTTTCTCCCTGCTACTTAATTCTCATCAAACTCTGTAGTCACAAATTTATAAAACATGGGTATTCTATTGAGTCATCGCTTAGAGACCTCTACTTTCAAGTGAATACCTGCTTTGCTGTTTTGGGTTTATTTTTTGCAAACGTTCTAAGAATATTATTGACTTGAATCAGGTTCTTCCATGGTCATGTTCCACATAACCACTCCCCATGCCCACCCCCAACAAGTGAATTATTATTTTCATGAGAATAAAGAAGAGACATAAAAGATACAGCATATAAACGGATGTCTTTTTGGATATAACATTGGAATATATCTCAGCAAATTACTACACTTGAATTATTTGTAGGAATTTTAAATTTTTTACTTTTTCTTTTACTCAGCTGCATTATCTGTAAGATGAAGGTGGGGAGGTGCACATGCCACCAAGTCACGCCTAAGTAATCTTGATCAAAGGGAAGCATCACTTCGTTTTTATGCACGTTATTATCTATTTGAATTTCAAGTCATTATGGAGCCAGTATAATGCAGAGTCTTTTTATTTCCATATCCAAGAGAATTTGGGATTCCTAAAATAAGTTTAGGACTTTGTTTTAGGAACTCTGCTGACCATTTTTGTACAGCTGCCATTTGTGTGTGTTCACTGTTCCTATCTCTTTTGATTACCATTTGATAGTTTGAATTTTTTAATATTTATGATGCCTCCTTAGAGAGCTTCTAAAGTTTCGAGGTTCAAAGAAGTCACAGTTTTCAGACTTTCACTGTGGAGTGGCTTTCTACAGTACTACTGACAGACCTGAACAGTGGGGTGAGTTTGGAGAGAACTGACATTCGGTAATGGTGTTGCTGAGAGCAAAGGCAATTAGTGCCGCAGGTCGTGACCGCTGGCCTATCAGCACATTGCACATGTCCCGGAAATGCCACATTGTTTATTTGTTTATATCCTTTTCTCAAGATGAATAAACGTTAGACAGAAATCTCAACCATAGCGGAGCTTTAATGATCTGGAGGTCACTTATCTGATATCTGTGAACATTTAAAATGCAACTCCTGATCTATAATAAAAGGCCCTGCAGCAGTCAAAACAAATGTTAGAAACATAAAATACCAAGTTTATTATTTGCCAAAAGGGCTAAAGTGTATTTTTCCTTACGTTAATAGTTCTAATTGTTCTGATAATGGGATAGCCAGTTCCTACCACAGCAGCAGAGGTGGGAGGAAGGAGGAAATTCAAAGCTTCATAAACAAAAGCTAAACGTTTCTAGTTGACAGTTTAAAAAATGAACCAAACTCCGAGAGTCAGAAAAATGAAAAGGGCAATGTGCCTTGGAGCTGTGAAGATAAGGTACCAGCAGTATTCGGGGCAGAGTATAATTACTTAACTTGATTACAGTGAGCCTAAGTAATAAACAATAGCTAAATTACCTTCGGTGTAGGCTACTTAATAAGGCAAATGTTTATAACCCATTTTAAAAGAGATTAACTAATTTTTCTCTTTGAGAAAGTATAGAAGGCAGTGTCTAACTATGTGGCAATGTTATATATTAAAAGCTGGCAAAGGAGGTACACTTTGATGTCCACCGTAGTAGTTGTCAAATTGTTCATTTCCTTGTTTGTTTCACAAGACATCAACCGCAGACTCTGGGAAGGATGAAGTGTAGATATAACATAAATTTGCCCAATTGGCTGATTTTGGAGCTCACTGGCAGTGCTCAGCCACCTGCACACAAAAATGGGGTGTTTTTTATATATAGCTCTTTATAATTACCTTTTATTGTCTGTACTTAAGACTAACTCCCACTCTAGCCTGTCCTGACAATTCATCTAGGACCTGCTGTAAGGCAGCTCACAGATCTCTTCTATTCTAGTAGACCACAGTTTCTGCCAAAGGCAGTCATTGCATGGAATCGCGTTACCTCACACCCTGTAGGCTATACAGCAGTGGTGATTGCAGCGGGCCCAGTGTGCCTAAAGTGAATTGGAAGCTTCTTTGGAAATGAAATTTTAGTCAGGAAAACTAAGTTTGAACTCAGGATAATGAGATTTTAGTGATATTTGGCTCTAATTCCTGGGCTGCCAATGTGGCCCAAGCAAGGTCCAGGTAGTTCTCTTAGACTCGATGTAGACAGGTAAGTGACACTAATTATTCTACTCTGGGAGATGTGACCTTGTTAAAACGTTAAATTTACTTAACAGTTTCTCAAGTTGAACAAATCTGCATTTTTATTTGCTTTCTGGAAAAAAAATCAAAGATTTAAAAAGTATTTCTCATTTTGCGAAGATGCTTACTATCCTGATAGCAATAGGAAAATTAAAATGTCTCACTTCGTGATCTTGCTACACTCTCTCCTCATTGGTAATACTGATTAAACTGCTGTTTGCTGACCACTAGCTGTGTTCACAGTGTCAGACATCTGCTAGAGATAAGGGGATAAATAGAGAAGAAATCCCCTCTACTCAGAATGAGTTGGAGACAAACAAAGAGTATAAATAAATAAGAATTTGCACCAGTGCTCTAATGTGCATTAAAAGTTGTGCAAGAAGGAATAGGACTGTTTCTGTCAGGACTGTTACATTCAAGACTGACATCTTGAGCATTGAGGGAAGCAGCCACCCCAAAGCTAGCAGAGATGCAGCTCAAGAGCTTGAGCAGTGCTGGAAACAGCTGGCAGAAGAGCAGGATAAGATGGAGAGAAGCGTCACGACAGGCCTCTGGACAGCTCGTCTGTTTGAGAGGGTGAATAAGCCCAGTAGGAGTAGCTGAGTGATCGAGGAGGATACTTCTGGAAATTGAGGTAGAGATGCAAGCAATTGGTAGCTCACTTGGGAGCTTTTAGATATGATCAGTGGATCGGATTTATCCTACAAAATGAGACACCATTATATATGTTTTAATAGAGGAATGGTATGGTTTCATGTGTTTGGAAGAGTACACATCCATTTACTGAAATAGTAGACTGGTAAGGAGAAGACTAGAGGCCAGAGGATGTGTTCCAGAAAAAGGCAGGGTGCTGGAGCAATGGTGGTGAGCATTGGAATGCAGGACCATTGGTAACTTTGCCCTGAAGCAGGGAGAGGTGGATCTTCTGGAGATGGTAAGTATGGGGACAGCTGATGAATTGGGTAGCAGAAACTGCTGGATGAGAAGCCAAGGATAAATCTTAGTTTTGTTGTTTAAACCAGGCAAATAGCATTATTTTTAGAGATGAGGAAGATAGAAAATTGATATACTTGCTTTTGCCGTATTTGTGCTGAAATGTCCATTAGCTATCTAAATACAGAATATCTGATTTTTCCCCATTTAGAGTCTAATGGAAGATGTGTTGGGGATACATCAGGTCCCACATTTAGTAAACTTCACTAAATTGAAGGGAATACACCCCTCAGTTTTGTCTTAACCTTGCAACAAGAATAAATGCATGCCACAAACATGTATGTAATTTTGTGCAAACATATACCTGGAAAGTCCTTTAAAGTTCAAAGAAGGAATTCAATGACTATTATTCTGATGAAGATTAAATAAAATAATTCATCCTTATCTATTATTGGAATACTATGTTTGAATCTAAGATCCTTTGAGAAGATTTCCTTTCAACCTTTACACAAAGTTGCAGGTGTGGCTTTGGTGTAATTAGAGTTCTAAGGATAGTGGAGAGAATCAGTTAGGAGATTGCCAACTCTTAATGCTTATTTTCTGCAGTGGAAAGTTTTAAAATTAGAACAAGGAACTTCCAGAGCCTGGAGAAAATTACTTTACTTTCCATTTACTTCAGAAACTTCCAGGTCTCCTGGCGTTCTTGTTCAAATTATCATCTCACAAATGAATAGGAAAAAGATTGGGGCAATGGGCTTGCTTTTAAAGTTGAAGGTGGAAGAACACAAGCTTTAGAATAGACACAACCATCTCTTTGTCTAAGTGCAATTGGTTTGGGAAGAGATGATGTGTTTGTGTCCTCTCTGGAGATGCTAGAACAAAGCCCTGGACCTCAGACCAGGGGATGTGGCCTGAGCCACACCAATTTATATTATCAAAGTTGATGGGAGTACATGATTATCATCCTGATGGTTGGAAGGCAGAAGACTTAAAAACTCAAGGTCAGCTTCAACTACAAAATGAGTCTGAGGTCGACCTATTTACATATAACGCTGAAGAAAAAAAAATGTCCCCAAAGTATTAGAAGATTTCTCTGAGTCCCTCTCATTTGGCATCTACTTTTATCTCCACATGGTCTCCCCACTATGATTGCCTCTTTCTTACTCTACAGCAGTCACGCTGACTGGATTCATTCATGTTATCTCATTTTACTTCATTGTTTTATATTCACTCATTTTTCAATGAAGGCTGTCTTTATAGAACACAGCTTAGTTGCCCTTTTAAAAGCTGTATCCCCATATAGTCCATATTGAGGTGTTTGGAACTAGGTCTTCAACATTATAAATTTTGGAAATGACAGATTAGTCTATAATCATATCTAATTTAATTCCTGAAGAAAATTCAATGTTGTATAAACTTTAAACACACTGTTTTATTTTTACAATTTTAATACTGTTACCAGTTCTTATCCTCTCTTTCCTTGCTAATGCTACAGCACCCTACAGTCTTATTTAACAGCATGATGATCTGACAATACATTTTGCTCTGACCTAAGAGTCTATAGTCACACAGTGTAGCCCTGACTGGCCTGGACCTCACTGTGTAGCCCTTGCTTGCCTGGATCTCACAGAGATCCACCTGCGTCTGCCTCTGCTGGGGTTAGAGGAGTGATTCCCCGATAGTCAGTTGATTGCAGATATTTTGATGCCATTGGGATTGTGCTCTGTACCACAGTTCATTCACTTATTCTGCACTCCCTTCATACCCTAACCCTGGGTATAATGGAGAAGTGCGGTTAAGGCTGCATTCAGTGAATGCTAGTATTTCGCCTGGTCTTCAGAAGCAAATGAGAAGGTGAAACACATGCAAGTGCAGGCAAACAATATTTCATGCACGGTGTCTGGGAAGATAATATTTTGCTTATTGCTCAGAACATGCTGTTTTGATGCTGTGCTTAATTGGTTTAAATTTCTTTGATGTTATTCCTTTCACACAGAGAATACCATGACTTCTTTCAGCCACTGACTATTAGAATAAGTGAAAGAGTAAGAACAACTGGATGTTAAGGAACCAGTGTTATTCCCATCCATTGGAACTGCATATCTCTTCTGCTCTGTTGGAAAGATCTACCCAAAGGGATTTTCCATTATTAGCCCATGCTCATTTTGATAGTGCTTTCCTTTGAGCAGTGTTGAACTCTTAGGATCTTTAGGCCATTTATATTTGACAGTGCTCTCTGCCCCAGACAAGCAGCTCTTAGAGTTCCCTGTAGAAAAAAAGTGAGAATACAAGACCACTTTATGGATGAGATATTGGTCTAAGGCTGGATATCACAACATGAAGTCAACTAACCACTGTAGCAGGATAAATTTGAATGAGCTACGTTTAAGCCTTCAGTTACTCTGTTATGCCAGCTCTGCTTCAAGTGATAACTAGCCCTGCCTAGCAAGTGATTAAAGAGCCCAGAACGTGAACCATTTCTATACATGCAGAGTTCTGTTGTTAAATTAAAGATCACAGAATCACTTGGCCACTTTTGACATATAGATTATAATAAACAGTGCCAGTTATTGTACACTTTACCATATGCACATTAAATCTCCCATTTCAAGTGACGAAATAAAGACGTGGGGTTGATTTATTCCAGGTCTACAAGTAAGAAAATAAGAGACCCCAGATAATGGCAAAAATACTTCTTTTCAATGACTAATTCAATATATATAGAATGGTCTTGAACTATACTTTAACATGTGTGTATTTTACATGTGAGTTAAATATGTAAAGCTATCTATTAACATAAATATATAAAACTATCTTGGTTAACATCTAAATTAGTGACTTCAATGTAGGAACAGTGAGACTTGTCTTCACGTTTTCATACATGTGTACAATTTGCTCCAGCCATCCTCACCTCTACTATTTCACACTTCTTTCTCCCTCTTGTACCCTTCCTCTTCCTCAGTACTCTCCCTGCTGTCTTCACGACTGGTTTAAAATCCACATTGCATGTGAGAAAGAAGCATGTTGTTTGTCTTCTTGAGTCTTCCTCATTGCTCTTATCATGCTCTCCAGTCTTTCTCCATGTTTTCTAAATGACAAATACCAGCATTTTTATGACTCAATAATATGCCAGTATTTGTATATCTTGCATTTTCTGTATCTGTTCTTAGGCTGATTCTACAACTTAGCCTTTGTGAACAACATCATAGTAAACAACAATTTTCAAATATCTCTGTCATACACTGACTTATATGTGACTGAGGAAAGTTAAAAATAATTCATTCTTATATGTTATTGGGACACTGTGTTTGGACCCCTTGAGAGATAACCTTGAGAAGATTTCCTTTCAACCTTTACATAAAGGTTCATATGTGGCTCTAGTGTAATTATAGAGTCCTGAATATATATATATATATATATATATTCTCTCTGTGTGTGTACCTATGATTCAAATATATTATCAGGATTAGGATACTCAGCCTAACCCTGCTGGCTCTAGTCTTAGGTATCTGTACTCAAGTGAAGCCTTGATCTTGATTACACTGCAGGAAAGGACTTCAGGATGAGACAGTATGAAGTAGAATTGGGATCTATTTAGAAGGGAATAGAACATACTTCAGACTTAAGTATGGGTGGTAAGAGAGGTGTACCTTGGTGTCAATATGGATTTTGGTTTTTGAAGTTGCATTTTTCAAAGGATGCAATTTACAACCAGGTTTAGAGATAAAGCAGAGTTTAAATTGTTTGAAAATATGTTCTGGTTTTTACGTATTTGTCTTTTTTATTTCTTTTTATTTTATTACTTAAAAATACCAATCCAAATTCCCACACCCTCCTCTCCTCCCACTCCCCTCCCACTCCCTCCATACATCCTCCCCCACACCACCCCCTCCAATCCTAAGAGAGGGCAATGCCCCCTGCCCTCCGTAAAGTCCAAGGCCCTCCCTACTACATCTAAGTTGAGCAAGGTATACATTCCAAAGAGAATAGGATTCCAAGAAGCCAGTACATACAGTAGAGACAAATCCTAGTGCCACTATCAGTGGTCCCTCAGTCTTCCCCAACTGTCAACCATTTAGAGGTCTAGTTTGTTCCCATGCTCGTTCACTCCCAGTCCAGTTGGAGTTGGTGAGCTCCCATTAGCTCAGGCAAACTGTCTCAGTGGATGGACCCCTCATGGTCTTGACTTCCTTGTTCATACTCTCACTCCTTCCACACTTCGACTGGATCTTGGGAGCTCAGTCCAGTGTTCTGATGTGGGTCTTTGCCTCTGTTTCCATCTGTTGTTGGATGAAGGTTCTATGGTGATATTTAAGATATGAGAGAAAGTAAAGAGATACCTTGATTGAGGGAGCCATTATGGGGTTAGCAAGAAACCTGGCTGTAGAAAAATGCCCAGGAATCCACAAGGATGACTCCAGCTAAGACCCTAAGCAATAGAGGAGAGGGTATCTGAACTAGGCTTGCCCTGTAGTCAGACTGATAATTATCTTAAATATTACGTATTTATCTTAAAGAAATTTCTTCAGCAAATGATGGCAACATAATTATGATGTGAATGATTTGAATTTGTATATGAGAAAGATGTGTTAATAGACTTAAATTGAAAAGTTACATACATGACATTAAGCATGATTCATCGGCAGTTTAAACATTTTTTGAGATATCGCTCAGGAAAGTAAGTATTATGTCTGCAGGCAAGTTTTGTACTGTTTCCCCCCAACCCAAGTACTGTCAAAATTCTTAAACCCTCAGTCCACTAGAAATTAAATCAGATTACAGGGTAAGGAACTGTTTTACTTCCTGTGTTGCTGCTGTTGGTGGTGTCATTTGTTTATTTTGTTTTGTTTTTTAAATTTTCTCTTTCTATAATATCTCAGTCATATTTGTAGTTGCTTTCCATATAGAGGTGACACTGATTATATTCTTGCTAATGTGTACATACACACACACACAGAGAGAGAGAGAGAAAGAGAGAGAGAGAGAGAGAGAGAGAGAGAGAGAGAAGGATAGAGGGAGAAGAAAGAAAGAAAAAGAGGGAGAGGGAAAATGAACCCACTCTTAACAGCACTTTTTCTTTTTTTGATCATAGCCCTCCTGCCTAAAGAGAAATGGAATCTCAGTGTTGTTTTGATTTACACTTCCCTTATGGCTAAAGGAGTTAAGTATTTTTTTAATGTATTAATTGACCATTTGTACTTCATATTTTGCAAATTATCTAGTTTTTTTGCCCATTTATTGAGTTGGTTATCTATTCCTTAGATGTTTAAATTGCTTAAGTTCTTCATAAACCCTGGATTTCCATCCCCATCAGATGAAGAGCTGGCATTTTCAGACGATTCTTTCATCTTCTGTAGAACATCTCGGTATAGTAGTTGTTTCTCCTGCTGTCCAGAATCTTATTCCAGGTACCCACAGAGTTCTTGCTGGTATGCCGTGCTATTAGAATCCATTTCAGAAAATCCCTTTCTTGTTATCTCAATTTTGAAGTAGTTTTCCTGTTTTTGCTTCAGTAGCTTCAAAATTTCATATCTTAAGATTTGAGACTGTTGATCCATTTAGGACCGATTTTATATGATGAGGGGAATTGACGGATCTAGTGTCTGTTATACACATATTTAATGTTGCCTGCACCACTCATTCTAGAGGTTTTTCTCTTGAGAAGTATAGATTTTAGTACCTCCAGCAAGAATCAGATGACTATAGCTGTCTGGATTGGTTTCTGGGTCCTTTGTTCTATTCCACTGTTTTGAGTCTCTGTTTTTGTGCTAACACCGTGCTGTTTTGTTTTTATTGTTCTGTAATGTGATTTGAAATCAAATATTGTGATACTCTTGGTATTGTTTTTCTTTCAATTTCTATGAAAAAAGTTATTTGAATTTTGATGCAGTGTACACTGACTCTGTAGTTTGTTTGTTTGGCAGTGTGGCCATTTTCACGATATTCTGCCCACCTATGAATCTGAGAGGTCTATCCATCTTGTAGTGCCTTCAATTTCTATCTCCAGTGTTCTATATTTTTCATTGCTGAGGTATTGGATCACTCTGATTCAGTTTATTCTAGATGATTTGATTTTGGGGGGCCATTGAGAATGAAATTTTACTGACTGATTTCTATTGATGTTTTTTGCCACTGTAAGAAAAGGTAGTGATTGTTGTATGCTGAATATATATATGCCTATAATTTTCATAAAGCTTTGATCAGCAAAGACAAACTGAATTCCTTTTTTGAAATTTATATTGCTTGTATTTGTTTTTTTTATCTTATTGCTCTTGTACTTTAACTACTATGTTGAATAAGACTTTAAGGAGCAGAGAAACCCTTGCTGCATTCATAAATTTAGGAGAAATGTTTTTAGTTTTTGTCCATCTAGTATCATATGCACTGTTACTTTGTTGTATATTGTCTTTATTTTGTTGCAAAATGAGACATCAGATATTAATTTTAAATGGCTTTTATCATGAAGAAATGTTTATGTTGATTGACACATGCCTTTTGCATCTATTGTGATGATCCTGTGATTTTTATGATTCTGCTTATGTGGGGTTTAACTGTTATTGATTTGTGCTGTTGAACCAACTTGATAGTTATGATCTTTGTAATGTGCTGTTTAATTTTATTTATAAGCATTTTATTGATGAACAAATCATCCAAAGAAATTATTCTATATTTTTCTGGTTTGTTGTACTTACTCAGCTTTGGTATCTAACTAACATTGGCATTATAGAATGAATCACGACTGTTTTATGGGTTAGTTTGGGGCATGTTGGTGTTTGTCTTAATAATTCTTTAAAGATTTGCCAGTGAATCCATCATATCTTGGGCTTTTTTTATTTTGGGACACTATTATTGCTTCAATGATCCTTTGATTAATCTGGCTAAGAATTTCACAATCTTTCTTATCCTTTCAAAAGTAAATTCTCTGTTTCAATAAATCTTTTTATTATTTTTTAAGTCTCCATCTTCTTACCTTCTATTCTGAATTTTTTCATTCCTTTTCACCTAATTTTTGTATTTAGCTTGTTTTTCTTTTTCCAAGGGGCATCATTAAGTTATTGACTCAAGGCCTCATTGATATTTTTAATGTAGATACTTAAATCTATAAATTCTTTCTTAGAACTATACTATTGTATCCCAAAGGTAAGCTAAGTCCTCTTTTCATTTGATAATAGGAATTTTTAAATTTTCTACTTTTTCTCAGGCATTTGTATAGAACCATCAGTTTCTTTGAGGGTGATATCCAATTTATTCCATTATGATTTGATATAATATGTTACTCTTATTTTCCTCTGTATATCTTTTAAAGCAGCATAATTCTCTGGGGAAAATTTCATTATAATATGGGTTCAGGTCCCTTCTGCTTTTTTGTTCTTGTTCCTGGTGTCTTTAGGTAGTGAAGTCTGCCTGCCAGTGCTAGGTGCCCTGGAAACAGGTTGCCTTCTTCTGCAGCAGTGGAAACCTGCCAGGCTACTAACCTCTCAAGAATGTGGCGGTAATTTCCCATCCTCACAGTTTGTTTTGAAATGAAATATGAGCTTCATGACTGCTTTCTGTTCTTCTCTTTGCCAGGTCTAAGTAATGTTCAATTAGAGAAAGCACAAAATAGCATAGATTGAATATATCTTCTCCAGAAAATGTTTGCAGGTATTTTGGACTTTTGTAGATTTTGGAAGATAGATGGATACATATGTGTTCATAGATATGAATACATATGTGTGTATATGCAGATATCATATCTTAGGAATGGAAACAAAATTTAAACATAAAATTTATGATTATATATGTTTTATACTTTTAAGCTGAAGGTAATTTAAAAATATTATTTTAATATTTTTACACATGAAGCAGCCTGTGTACTTTGAATCCTCAGAAGACAAAGGCATCACTGTCTTTATCATGTATGCATATGATCTTTTAGATTGTTATGTAAAAGATATATATCAGCTTAAAGGATCTGTGAAAGTTTCTGCCCTTTGGGTTTACTGAATCAACTCTGTGTTTTACGTCTGTAGGTTGCAACTGCAACCTACATCAATGAGAGTAAATTAGGCATGAGGTTTTCCACTTGCAGTATTGAAAACAATGTTCAAATTGTTTTGGATTCAGGAGCATTTCATATTTGGGATTTTTGAGTTAGAGATGCTCAGCCCATTCCTTTTACTGAGGCAAGGGGGTCTCCCAAAGGAAGAATATACTCCTTGCACAACTCTGAAGGCTTTAGGAGTCCAGTCTCTGATTCATGTTTCCCCATGAGCTATAAAACATGCGGCTGGGGCAGCTCCTGTAACTTTCCTGAGAAATGGATATTACTGAAGAAAGGAACAAATGCATATCCTTGAATGAGAGCTGTTACGGTGGCTGTGCACTGATGAAATACTAAAGTTGTGTGAATTAGAAGTATGAGTAATAGTTTCAAATGGCAACAATATAACAAAGGACTAGAGCTAGAGCAAAGGTGAGGTTTATACAGAACGAAATTCTATTCTGTCAATGTAGTTTGGTTACTGAAAAAAAAAACAACAACAAAGGAAACGGAGGCAGTGGGAAGCAGCTTTTGGTCCTTGGAACTTCTTTATGAAGTTCCTAGACAAACCCATTTCTCATGGCTATCTGGAGCATGGGGAGAAGCTGTAGAGACAAATTAGCCTCCCCTTCTACAGGTTCAAAAGATGAACTGGGGCTACCAGTGCCAGGTAACTGTGAGCCAAGGGCCCAAGAAGAACCTCCTGTGAAGATATTTGAGTACCCCGAGTGTCTTCTGTGGAAAGGAATTTGTCATCTGCTACCATACTGCTTGCTACCCCAAAGCTGGGTGACTTCTATAGCAAACTGATTGATTATACCATGGTTTTTGTGGGTCAGGAACCTGGGTTTGTTTGAAGCGACCATGTTAGTCACTTTTCATTGTAGTGACAAAATTACCTGAGAGGAATATAGGAATTAAGAAAAATGTATCTTGGTTCATGATTCTGTAGATTTCATTCCACTGTCACTGACGTCCAAGTGTCTGGTTAAGGTGGCACTTCTGATGGAAGGACATAATATTGGAAATCTGGAAATCTGCTTGCTTCTTGGCAGCCAGTAAGCAGGGTGCACATAGAGTTAAAATGCACTCTTCAAAGGCATGCTCCAAGTGACCCAGACCCAATAACTAGGCCCTTCATTGTGGTGGTCCATTCAACCATGGATAATGAGGTTACATGCTCCCATCACCTGTTAATGTCATCACCAGCTGGGGACTGAAATTGGCATATAAACTTTTGAAGACATTTTACATAGGAACCCCAATTAGGAGTCCTCCGGCTCAATGATCCTCTCATGATGTTCTCATCTTAGTAGAGGACTTGGGGATGGACACTTCTAAGATCACTCACCTGGTTGTTGCTTGGCCCCTGGTCCTTACTGGCTATTAGCCAGAGGTATCTGTCCCTGACTATGTAGGTTTCTCCATAAGTCAGCTGGCATCAAATTGAGCTAATGGGACAGCAAGAGAGGCATACAACATCCAAAGAACACTCTTTCTTTGACCCATACTTAGAGGTCACATTAGCTCATTTTTGCTGCATTCTTTTAATTGGAGCAAGTCACTTGATCCAGCCCCACCCAAGGAGCAGGGAGTGAACAAGGGAATGAGCCCCAGGTCAAGGAGGGGGAGCAGGAAAATTGTGGCAGGCTGTCTACATAGCACAGTGGGATTGGAGGCCGCATATGGAATATATTATAGAAATACACCTGTTTTCTCTGTCATGTGTTTCAGAATGTAGCACAGCCTTGTATTTTATTCAGCCATACTGAATAAAGAGTTAAACTACAAGCACACAAAAGCTGGAGGATTTCTGAAAGTTTCCTAAAGTATAATCAGGGGTGTGTGTGTGTGTGTGTGTGTGTGTGTGTGTGTGTGTGTGTGTGTATGTGCTATCATCAAGAGGTTAGGATTTTTGACAAGGTATGTGAGCTAGGTCATTCATTTGGGGATGGATTTCATGTTAGCCCGAAAGGAAGGGATTCAGACAGAACCAAGCATGAAACACAGAATCTGAGGAGAGGTGAGGTAGATGGACAAAAGGCCGTTGAGGAAATGGTCCAGATGAGACAGGAGCATACTCAAAAGAAAACTCGTTTTTAAATCTGTGCTTGTGGCAGCCCCACCCTTCTATCTGGGTTCCCTCTTTCCTCTTTGTCTTGCTTTTCCTGGCACTTCCCAAGCCCAAAACCTGAAGACCTTGAGAAGAAGAGAAGGAGCCAGCTTCAGTGAGCTGGTTCTTCAGTGCCTCAGCTAAAGCATTCCTCACACAGAAAGACTCCAGGGGCTTTAGTCACCCTTACTGCTTTCAGAGAGCCTGTGACATATTATAGACAAAGAAAACATCCTGCCAAATGATTCATTTTTAAACCTATTGGTGTACTGTATTTGAGAAAACAAAGTGTTACTAAGCTTTGTGGCGCATAATTGATGCCTAAGATGAAAATGGATGGAAGGGAGAGAGCCTAGACACAACCAATCCCCAAGCCATGCACGCCCCGACTTCATGTGCAGCAAAGACATTCCTGCCTCTTGCTCTCTTCTGGCTGCCCTGAGGAAAACATTTCTGAGTAGAAGTTCACATATCCTGGAGAGCTGAGGTATAACTATTTGGGGCAGAGCAGAATTGGCTGTTTCGGGGCAGAGCTCTAATACCTTCCATTTCTTAGACATGATTTCTAGAATTTGGGGTTTAGAGTTTTTTGTGGGGAGGAGCCACAGGTGAGGGTAGGAATACAATGTCAGCTTAGGGAATATACATGTAGCTTAAATTTAGGCATCAGATCCGAATGATCCTTAGTTTCACACAAGCTCTGAGTCATGGATTCATGAGTTTCATGACAAGGGAGTGGATTTGGGTTATCTTTAGGTTCTGGTGTACATGCCGTTAAAGAAAAGCTTTCCAGGGTGTGTTTGACCCACAGAAAACCACGTGGTGTTGTTTCTCCCATTGCAATCCATCTTCAGCTCCAAGTAAAGAAGATGTAATAATCTTTTTGCCTTAAACCTTCTAGTTCCTACTTCTATCCTCTCCAAAGTTGGTGGATATCACTATGTTCCTCTGGCCCTTACTGGAGACATCTCACAGTGCCTCAAACAGCCCAGAATTTCCAACAGCAAATGCATTTCACCTAAAATGGCTTCTCATTTTATTACCACTGTTGCATGGCTTGAGAAAATAACAAATTCGGAACTGGACTAGTTTTGGCAAAAAGCTGGTGCACATACACACACCTTCCCCCAGAAGTGACTGTCACTGCCTTTATTGGAACTGGCACCCCATCCTACTCTTCCCACTTCATGCTCCTCGTTTTCTATGTGTCGTTCAAGATAGTAACAGTTCTCATTGCCTGGCAGAGGCTGAGAAACATACCATGGAGATGAGAGTGTCTATTGGCAGAAAAGAGAGACATAAATTTGAACAGTGGGAAACATGGACTCCACAATCAAGTAAGTGAGGCAGAAAAGCAGGTTAACTCTAGAACTGTTGATTCCTCTGTGACAGCTATAGCAATCTTCCAGAATCTAGTAGGGATGAAGAGGGTCTGGGAAGTCTACTGATCAGAAGTCAAATTGGGAGGGCATGGGGGTCTTGAGTGAGCTTGGAGACTCAGAAAAAAAGTAATACAAATTTGAATTAATGGGTTTTTTTATAATAACATTGTGCTTTGCAGTTAGTTTGTAGAATGCCTGTGTTAGGATTAGTGCCAGTTTTTAAGTAAGGTTCACTGAAACTAGGTGCTCACCCAAAGTCAAGAAGCCAATCAACAGGGATTCAAACCAGATGCTTTGCAAGTTCATTCTGGTGTACCTCTATGGAAGCACAACCACTAACTTCATCACACTATCCGTGTCACTGGGCATCTAGTTGAAGGGCCGGAAAGGGCTACTGTGCTGTGGAAACCAAATGGAATTTAATGTTGGAGCAAGACTTTGCAGGCCAGCTCTGACCATTTGCACCTCTCAGGACTGTGGTCAAAGAATAGGAAAACCCTGGTTCACATTGTAGAGAATATATGTAGTTATGGAGTGCATGAGGACATGAAAGGGAATGTTTCCCATTTATAGTTTCAGTCTGGCAGTCCCTTAGAAGCTGACAGTTGATTATGAGATGGAAATGGTTTGCTTTTCCTTTAATTTCCAACTTCCAATGTTAGATAGACATTGCCTTGAGTAATAACTTAAGGATAATTTATGCTTTGTGCTCTAAAACAGTGTTTCAGATGTCAGAAAAGCCATCCGCAGCCCCATGGAAACCAGCACTGTACGCTTTTCTAAACCACTCTACCAATTTTACAAACATCTATAACATGTCAATGGAAATTAGGCTGTGTGTCCTGCTGTTACAAAGAGACATAGGCCATTAAATGATGATAATTCCTAAAGAGCTTTTTCAATATAGATGAGAACTAAAAAAGGATATCAATGTCTACTGAGTACTTATTATATGTAAATGCTTTGGAGAAGGTTCTCTTTGTTAATTTTAATCCTCAAACAATCTTTGGAAAAATGAACAGTATTCCAACATTTTAAAAAATTATAAAAAGTTAATTTGTCCCAGGTCTTATTACTGAAGCCAGAAAAAGCATTTCAGCCTCACCAGTCTGATTCCAGGACCCAGCTGTAGTGGATTTTATATAACAATTGATCACAGAATTAATCAATGAACAAGACAACCTTTAAAATCATCATCAGACTTTAACCATTATTACATAAAAACCTACAGCAATGCATTAGTGTCAGAGGAGGTTAGGGCTCTATGAATGTCAAGTCCATCTGATAAATTCTTACTCATAGCAGCACCAATGACATCCTAGCTCCACCTCTTCTCTGAAATCTCCAGGGATGATCATTGCCACAAACTCTCTTTTAAAAAAACACAACAAGCAAACTAGTCTTACCTTGTAATTTTAAACAAACAAAGACCACTAGTAATCATCAATTTGACAATTGAAATTTAAGAAAATTTAGAATGTCAAGCACCATATTAAAGCAAAATTTATTTTTAAAAGAACAAATCTGTAAGTTATAATTTATGTTCAGATGTTTTTTATGCTTTCTGTGTCCATTTACATTACATTGTGACCAAGATGTGGGTCACTTCACAGGCTGTGCCTAGATTTAATTGTGGTTAATCTTAGTATTATGGAAGCTTATTATGACATGGACCACATTAAAAACCTTTTCGTCAGGCAGATACTAGTTGCTCCAATTTCACGTTAAGTCTATAGAATTCATCACACATCCTGCTTCATAGTTATACACACTTTTGGCAGTGCTAGGGATGTCTTTGTTTCTGCAGTACTTGAGAGTTGAACTCGGGGCTTCATGTATGCTAGATATGTTAGATAAGACCTCTTCCACTGATGTACATTCCAATCAAGAAATCAATAAAAAGGACTTCATCACTGGAACAGGTAGCTCTTTCTTCCATGTGTAATAATTATTTGGGAGACAGATTGCCCTAGAATAGAGAGGTAGTCATACATCAAAAAATGACAGAGACATAGCCTGAGAAATGTGTCCTAGATGACATTACTGCTGATTACATAAGATTATAGTAGAACTAAATGTTCCTGTTTCTGGGAGATCATAGCCATCATTACACTGGAGTGCAATACTTGGTCCACCATCAAACCCATTCAACTGCCAGTCACATGAAGCCTGCACAGACAGTTATGCCCAGTTCATATTAAATGGTACAGGTTTATGTATTTACTTTTCTCAAATTTTTTTTTTATTCAGCTATATATTTTTCTCTGCTCCCCTCCCATTCTCTCCCCTCCCCTTCTAAACTCTCCCATGATCCCCAGGCTCCAAATTTACTCAGGAGATCTTGTCTTTTTTATTTCCCATGTAGATTAGATCCATGTATATCTCTCTTAGGGTCCTCTTTATTGTCTAGGTTCTCTAGAATTGGGAATTGTAGGCTATTTTTTTTCTTGATGTCTAAAAGCCACTTATACGTGAGTACATATGATATTTGTCTTATTGGGTCTGGGTTACCTCACTCAATATGATGTTTTCTAGATCTGTCCATTTGCCCTCAAATTTCAAAGTCATCTTTTTTTTCTCCTGTGTAGGTCTTTGTTGTGTAAATGTAACATATTTTCCTTATCCATTCTTTGGTAGAGGGGCATTTAGGTTCTTTCCAGCTTCTGGCTATGACAAACAATGCTGCTATGAACATAGTTGAGCACATGTCCTTGTGGCATGGTTGAGGATCCTTTGGGTAGATACCCAAAAGTGATATTGCTAGGTTTTGAGCAAGGTTGTTTCCTAATTTAATGAGAAATCACCACAATGATAGCCAAAGTGGCTGTTTCAGTTTTCACTTCCACTAGCAATGGAGGAGTGTTCTCTTTACCCCCACATCTTCTCCAGCATAAGTTGTCATCAGTGTTTTTGATCTTGGCCATTCTTACAGGTATAAGATGGAATCTAAGAGTTGTTTTGATTTGCATTTCTCTGATGGCTAAGGATGTCGGGCATCAACTTAAGTGTCTTTCAGCCATTTTAAATTCATCTGCTGAGAGTTCTCTAGGTCTGTACCACATTTTTTCTATTGGATTATGTGTTCTTTTGATGACCAATTTCTTGAGTTCTTTGTATATTTTGGAGATCAGCACTATGTCCAATGTGGGGTTGGTGAAGATCTTTTCCCATTCTGTAGACTGATGTTTTGTCTTGTTGACTGTGTCCTTTGCTTTTCAGTTTCAGGAGGTCCCATTTGTCAACTGTTGTTCTCAGTGTCTATGCTACTGGGATTATATTTAGGAAGTGGTCTCCTGTGCCAATGCACTCAAGTGTACTTCCCACTTTATCTTCTATGAGGTTCAGTGTGGCTGGCTTTATGTTGAGGTCTTTGATCTATTTGGACTTGAGTTTAGTGCATGGGGATAGTTATGGATCTATTTTCATTCTTCCACATGTTGATATTTAGTTATGCCAGCACCATTTGTTAAAGATGTTTTCTTTTTTCCATTTTATATTTTTTGCTTCTTTGTCAAAAGTCAGGTGTTCATAGGTATGTGAGTTAATATCTGGGTCTTTGATTCAGTTCCATTGGTTCTCCTGTCTGTTTTTTATGGCAATACCAGGCTCTTTTCAGTACTGTAGCTCTGTAGTAGAGTATAAAATCAGGGATTGTGATGCCTCCAGAAGTGATACCTTTATTGTACAGGATTGTTTTGGCTATCCTGGGTTTTTTACTTTTCCATATGAAGTTGAGTTTGCTCTTTTCAAGGTATGTGAAGAATTTTGCTAGGATTTTGATGGGCATTGCATTGAATCTGTAGATTGCTTTTGGTAAGATTGCCATTGTTTTATGATGTTAATTCTGCCTACTCAAGAGCATAGGAGATCTTTCTGTTTTTGGTGTCTTCTTCAATTTCTTTCTTTAAAAATCCAGCCTGGTCTACAAGAGCTAGTTCCAGTGCAGGCTCCAAAGCCACAGAGAAATTCTGTCTTGAAAAAAAAAATTAAATTTAATCTTGTCATACAGGTCTTCACTTGTTTGGTTAGAGTTACTCCAAGATATTTTATGGGTTTTGTGGCTATTGTGATGTTTTTCTGATTTCTTTCTCAGCCCATTTATCATCTGTGTAAAGGAGGGCTACTGATTTTTTTGAGTTATTTTTATATCCTGCTACATTACTGAAGGTGTTTATGAGTTATAGAAGTTTCTTGGCAGAATTTTGGGGGACACTTATATAAACTATCATATCATCAGCAAATAGTGAGAGTTTGACTTTTTTCTGATTGTATCCCCTTGAACTCCTTTTGTTGTCTTATTGCTCTAGCTAGAACCTCAAGTACTATATTGAAAGAATAAACAACCTTTTCTTGTTGATGATTTCAGTGGGATTTCTTTGAGTTTCTCTCCATTTAGTTTGTTATTGGCTCTTTGCTTGCTGTTTATTATTGCCTGTATTATATTTAGGTATGTTCCTTGTATCCCTGCTGTCTCCAAGACCTTTATCATGAACAGATGTTGTATTTTTTCAAACTCTATTTAATCAACTAGTGAGATGATCATTTGTTTTATTTTCCAGTTTGTTTATATGGTGGATTACAATGACAGATTTTCATATGTTGAACTCTAGCTGCATCTCTGGGATGAGGCCGACTTGACCATGGTGAATAATTTTTCTGATGTGTTTCTTGGACTTGGTTTGCTAGTATTTTATTGAGTATTTTTGCATCAATGTTCATGAGTGAGGTGAGTCTGTAATTCTCTTTCTTAGTAGTGTCTTTGTGTGGTTTCAGTATCAGGGTACTTGTAGCCTCATAAAAAGAGTTTGACAATGTTTCTTCTGTTTCTATTGTGTGGAACAATATGAGGGGTATTGGTATTAGTTCTTCTTTGAAAACTTCTAGAATTCTGACCTGTAACCATCTGGTCCTGGACTTTTATTTGTTGGGAGACTTTTGGTGACTATTTCTATTTCTTTAACAGTTATAGGTTTATTTAATTTGCTTATCTGGTCTTTATTTAATTTTGGTATTTATCCAGAAAGTTGTCCATTTCCTTTAAGTTTTCCAATTTTGTGGAGTACAGATTTTCGAAATATGACCTGATGAATCTCTGGATTTCCTCTATGTATATTTCATTTCTGATTTTGTTAATTTGGATATTCCCTCTCTGCCTTTTGGTTACTTTGGATAAAGGTTTGTCTATTTTGTTGATTTTCTCAAAGAACCCACTCTTTGTCTCATTGATTCGTTATATTGTTTTATTTGTTTCTATTTTGTTGATTTCAGCTCTCAGTTTGATTATTTCCTGTCATGTAGTTCTCCCAGGTGAATTAACTTCTTTTTGTTCTAGAGTTTTCAGGTGTTCTATTAACTCACTAGTGTGGGATTTCTCCACCTTCTTTGTGTAGGTGTTTAGTGCTATGAACTATTCTCTTAACACTGCTTTCATTGTGTTCCATAAATTTGGGTACATTGTGTGGTCATTTTCATTAAAGTTTAGGAAGCCTTTAATTTCTTCTTGTATTTCTTCCTTGACCCATTGATGATTCAGATGTGTATTATTTAATTTCCATGTGTTTGTAGGCTTTCTGAAATTAGTGTTGCAGTTGAATTCCAATTTTGAGACATGGCGATCTGATATAATACATGGGATTATTCCAATGTTTTGAATCTGTTGAGCATTGCTTTGTGATCAGTTTTTGAGAAGGTTGAGAGTCTCTCTTCCATCTCTTGTATTCTGCTGTTTTTGGTTGCATTTGTGATTCCTGATGGTTTTCTCATAATTTCTGTTTCCAGAATTCCCTTGGTTGTGTTTTCTTTGTTGTTTCTCTTCTGGTTTTCAAGTCTTGAATTGTTTCTTTCATCAATTTGATTGCTTTTTCTTGGTTTTCTATAAGGTATTTGTTGATTTCTTCCAATTTTTTCTTTGTTTTTTCCTCCATTTCTTTGGGGGAAATTTTATTTCCCCTTTAAGGGCCTCAAAAATTCTCCTAAAGTTATTTTTAGGTCATTTTATTCTGTTTCATCTATATTGGGGTGTACAAGTCTTGCTGTTGTAGGGCCACCAGTTTTTATTGATATTGTGTTGTTCTCTGTGGTGTTGAGTGTGTTCTTACCTTGTCTACCAATCTTCTCCTCTGATTGGTGTAGTTGGAGCTGTCTGTGACTCTGGTGTTCAATCTTCCAGATGCCAGTGGATCCAAGGCTCAGATGGTTGCTCCTTGTAGTGCAGTCAGAGCCATGGTTCCAGTCATCCTGGAGGTCATTTGTTGTTTCCTTAGGTCACTCAGCACTCCTAGGGGTTGCTCTGCAATCCTGGAGGTTGTTTGGATCTCCTTCCATGGAGGTCACTTTCTTGGGACTGCTCCTGCTGAGATCACAGTGGGCTTGGGCCTGCTCTGGCAGAGGTCACTGGCTCAGGCTTGTTTTTGCAGAGGTTCCTGGCTCACGCCTGGTCTAGCAGAGATCTCTGACTCTGGCCTGCTCCTTTGGTGGTTTCTCACTCCCCTGTACCTGCTCCTGTGGAGATTGCTGCCTCCGGCCTGCTCCGACTGCAATTGCTGACCCAGGCTTATTCCAACAGATTGTATTTGCTATATATTATTATTTTAGAGTGGACTCACACATGTTGCAGGGAGGGACTTCTGTGTGTATGTTGCAAATGTGTGTCCAAGTCCTGAAGATTTGGAAAGAAGATGTGGAAGAAGTTAATGGTCACTGATTATTCCAACTTTATAAACACTTAGACTAATGTTTATACTTTATTTTGGGTTTTAACAAGATATTTTAATTAATAAAATATAATTATTTAAAATAGGAAGATATGAGCTATGTGCATAACTCAGTGGTTGAGCGTTTCTAGAGGCTTGAGGCCTTGGGTCTGATTCCAGAACCACATTAAATTAAGAAAAAAGAAAAAGGAAAAAGTTTATAGGATAATGATACAAAGAAAGCATTTTATATAGATAACTGTATGTTTTAAAGTCAAGTGTTATTGCTCCATTCAATCTAGATGTGCAGCACACTGCCATCTCCATTTGCTTAAGTATACTCTATGATGTTTGTACGAAAATGAGATCATCTGCTAGTGAGTTTCTGAAGATGTACCTTTGTCATTAAATGATACATGACTATGTTACTATACTGGAACAAGCTCTCCGCAAAATGTCCATTATGGCACATGGAAGAAAAAATCAACATCTGTTTCACTGATTGCCTGGGTAAGAAAGTCCTATATGCCAATTACTTAACCATAAAGAGACAGAAATGTGGTTCCATCACCTGCACTGGCAAAGAAAGGCAAATATGAAATAGGACTCATAGCGTTTCTGTATATTTAATGCAAAGGGAACCAAATGGTATAGTGTAAATAGTGACTCTTCAGTCTCCTAAGAATATGTTTGCATGCAAATGTTGATTATGTCCTCATTATACCACACATCCTGTTGTGCTTGGAAAACAGGGAGTCTGAACTACATCCTCTTTGTCAACATGTAGGCTTTGGTTCATGACTTTTCTGTCAAAAGAAATAGATAATCTTTATACAAAGAATAATCTTTGTTAGAGAAGTATGAGTATTAGCTCCAGTGGGGCAAATACTTGTTTCACTTGCAAGTAACTCGGACTTCACATGCTCATACACACATACACACACACACACACACACACACATACACATACACACACATACATGCACGATAGATAGATGATAGATAGAAGATAGATAGATAGATAGATAGATAGATAGATAGATAGATAGATAGATAGATAGACAGACAGACTAAAAGATTAGCAGTTTAGTTGAGAGGACATCTGTGTCAAACATTCCTGTGATGGTGTTAATTGTCAACTTAAAAGACTCTAAACTCACCTAGGAGATTGGCATTTGGACATATCTATGACAGTTATCTCCACTGTATGATTACAGAAACACCATACTGTGCCTGTTATTCCCTGGGTTAGGATTGTAGACTGTGTGTGGGGAGAAAGGGAGCTGGGCAGCAGCATGTGTTCATTGCCCTCTTCTGACTGTGACAGCTACCCCAAGCCTCTGGCCACCTTGACTTCTCCACTGTGACCCTGGAACTCCAGAATGAACACTTTCTCCCTGAAGTTGCCTTTGTTAGTGTTTCATCAGGAAACAGTGTAGCATCAGGAAAAGAAACTAAGACAATACTCTTTTTCACTGGGTCTCTTCCTAGAATCGGGGGCTAAGTAAATGACTTATGTCAGAATGGGTGGTGCAGGAGACTTGTCTGTTCTGTCAATCATGTTTTAAATAAATGCTGATTGGCCAGGTAGGAAGTGTAGGCGGATCAACCAGACAGGAAGTAGAGGCAGGGCGAGGAGAAAGTCTGGGAAGCAGGAAGCTTCCCTGGCATTCCTGCGCAGATCTCCAAGGAAGCAGCATGTGTCCCTATCCCAGCTAAGAAAAGGTACTGGCCATGTGGCTGACAATGGGTTATTATAAGTGATGGTCTCATGTTTTGGGGTTTCTGGGAATAAAGGTTTCACTCAACCCTGTAAATATTGGAGTGCTGGCAAACATGGCCCTCATGCTGAGCAGTTGGAAGAGGAGATACTGCACCCCACAGAATATTCTCAAACCAAAGAAATCAGCCTGGAAGGGCTGTTATACTTCTTTACAGGATTTTAAACTAAGTATAGGTTTCAGGTGACATAATGGGTAACATCAGCCTTCTCTTTTCATTTACCTTTCCCTGTGGTCCAGGCTGGTAAATAATGTAAATTAACCTTCGACTTTGCTATAGCATGCTAAGTTTAAACATAAATCCCTGTTCTAACTAAGCCAAACCATATAGTTTTAACACTTATTAGGTAGACATAGGCTACACAAAAAGAGTAAGACACTCAGATATCTCACAGCTAGGAGACAAGCAGGCAAGCTGAACAGTAGTACAAGGTAGCAAATGCTATGTATGAGTGCTGTGGCTCACAAGATTGCCTTTCAAGGTTTGCAGGCTCGGTCACCAGCCTGTCACTACTGGAAGGAGACATAGCCTAGTGGACAGAAGTTGGGTAATTGGAAACATGTCCTTGAAGGGAGTGTTAGGACTCTCTCTCTCTCTCTCTCCCCCCCTCGCTCTCTTCCCCTCTCTCTTTCCTTCTCCTTCTCCCTTTCCCTCTATATCCTCCCTCCCTTGCCCTTCTTCCTTCCCCTCCTCTCCTTCTTCTCCTTCTCCCTTTCTCTCTGTGTCCCCTCCCCTACCCCTGACTGTTGGCCCCATGAGCTGTGGAATTTTCTCTGCCATGCACTCCTGCCATGAAATGCTACCACACCACAGGCTCAAAAACAATGAGATCTATTAAGCATGTACTTGAATTTCTGAAAACATTATCCAAACTGTTTTTTCTCTATAAATAAAAAATTCTCAGTTATTTTGATACAGACATGTAAAATTGACTAGCACATATATAGTGTGTGTTGAAGATACAGAAGCACAATGGTGGATCTTCCAAAGTCAGACTGTATATGAAAAGGGTTAGAAAATAAGGAATGTGATGGAGCTACAGCTGCCAGAGCAACAGAACTGTATGTGTAAAGTCTCACAGATAATAGAGATTGAAAGTCGCTCCATAGGGCTGACATTGATCATTTTGATGTGAGAGAAAGATCACCTGAAATTATAAAGAATAAAGTAGGAATGGGAGAACAAGGAACTTGGACTTCATCTATAAAATCTGAATGTTATATGGGAAAGTGGGCAAGAATTTTGAGCAGGGGAGTAGGAATCTCAGATTCTGGTTTCACTATGTTTGAAACACGGAGAATTGGTAGAGAAGATGCAGAAGACTGGACTCAGAATGGAAATACTGTCATCCTAAGTGCCCAACTGTTGGGGGAGATGGCTCATTCATTCCTGGCTGCCCTGACCCAAAATTATCACATTGAAATCTGTATTAATTGCAATACTGTTTAGCGAATAGCTTAAGCATATTTCTAGCTAGTTCTTACATCTTAAATTAACCCATTTCTATTATTGTATGGTTTATCACGAGGCTCATTGCCTGCTGGCAAGGTTCTAGCTGGTGGCTCACATCTTTCTCCTTTGGTGGCTACATGGCATCTCATTGACTCCACCTACTCTCTCTATCTGCTTGGAACTTCTGCCTTGCCCTGCTCTGCACTGCAATGGGCCAAAGCAGCTTCTTTATTAACCAATGGTATTCACAGCATACAGAGAGGAATCCCACATCACCCAACTAAGACTCCTATGGTAGAATGGAGCAGAGAGAAGTCAGAAGAATTCTAATTGTATGTGTAAAAGAGAGTAGCTGTGGATGACTTCCAAATTTTCCTATGGCTGTATGAGTGAATGATTACACTTGTCGCAGTGGAGAAACTGCAAATGGAACAGCTCTAGAAAGGTAGAAATCCTGGCATGTTTCTCCAGCTGATGTGCAATTAGATGTCCAGATGGGCATGAGCAGTATTTAACACAAGGGGACACAGCGGGCGAGAGCTCAGGGGAGAGTTAGGAGTCACAAGTAGGGAAGTCTGGGTTGAAGTCAGTGTGGGTTTAGTTGGTCAACAATGTGAGAGGAACAAGTTGAGGAGAGGGCTAGCAACAACTCTCACTCGGAAGTGTGAGAAGCTGAATGTCACGAGGAGGCCATGGGCAGCTAGTACATTGCCTCAGAAGCCAAAGAGCTTGTCCAGAAGCAATCCATAGTATCCTTGTCACACACAAAAGTCAAATAGTCCAAGATCAGTGTCTCAGAATAGGATACCTTGCAGCTCACTGAAAACCTACAGTGAAGGTTCTTGACTGAGGAACAGATGATGGTACACATAATTGAACAAATGGGTGTGACTTTGTTATGTCTTCACAAGAGACAGAGCCTGAGGATGCTGGCTCCTTGGTGTTGATATTGGGGGAAACAAATCATAGACAAAACAATGTCACCCTTGTTAAAGAACAGCAACGGGTTTCACAACTCATCTGTACTGGATGCCTTGTTTAAATGAGTTACAGGGACGTTTATGTGTAGTCTATGCATCATTCATGGAGCTCAGGTGCTTCACTGCATGGCTCACAAGATTCGGCAACTGATTAAAATGACTTTGTATAACCATTTTAAAGGAGTGTACCTATGGTTTTGTTTTCTCACAGAATATTCACTACACAGCACTTCCAATATCCCAGAGAAGATAACTGTGTGTTCACTGTGCAAATAAATATAACTGAACCATGATAATTTATAGTTGCATTTAGCCCTCATGTTCAGTAAGTCCTTTCTCATATCTCATTTCAATCTCTTCTACTAAATTTTTAGGATTATTCTGGCTCAGTATGACCTTGACAGATAACAGGTTGTTACCATCTTCCATATATCAACCCTTGCCGTACTGGGAGATGAATAATAAATTTATTATTTCTTTCTGCTTGGAATTTGGAACTCTTCAATATAAATAACTACCAAAAAGCCTAAATAACTGATCTTACAAACTGCCAAGAGTTAACAGACACATATTGTAAGCTGAACAGGAAAGCCAGCAAGCAAATTTAGAGGAAAAATGTGTATGCATATATGTGTATGTGTGTTCATGGGGCGGGGGAGGAGTGAGTATATACATGTGTGCACATATGTGTGAAAATCAGAGGAAAACATCACATATCATTACCGGGCATGCTTCCTACATCCTTTGAGGCAGTCTTTTATTGTCCTGGAGCTTCCAGTTAGGCTAGGCGAGCCAGCCAGCCAGCCAGCCAGCCAGTCCAAGGCTCTCCTTCCTCTTCCTTCCCAGCAACAGAACTACAGGCATGTGTTATCATGCTCAGCATTTTTATGTGGGCTCTGAGGACCAAACTCAGATTCTCATGCTTTTGAGGTAAGACCTTTACAACTGAGTTATTTTCCCTATTCCCAAGAGAGTGCTTTTAATTAGAAACTGAACCATGCAGTGCATCATTGGGTTATGTTTTACATATTATCTTTGTGAGCTTGTACATAAATTTCTTCCCTCATAGAACTGCTTCAGGTTCTCTCTTGACCTGCTGAGAGGATTGAGTTTGATGACTACACTAACCTGCTAGCGCCACACTAAACTCCCTGTGGTTTTTCCATAGACCACTTTTCCTTCTCTTGTCTTGAAATGGAAGTATAATTGCACAGAATGTACACAGAGATGTGAGGTCATGAGAACCTTCTGAGGTTTGCCGGTACAGAGGATCATGGTTTTAGCTGTTCCTGTTAGGGTCTCTGGCTTTGTGAATTAGCTTCGATCATAAACAGCAAAAGCAACAACTGGTGCCAACTATCTGATGAACCCATTTTCTATCATTGATCTAATTTATAGGAAAGAAATGGATGCTGATGCTCACCTCCAAACTGACTCAGAAATTTACCATCTAAAACTATATTGAGAAAGGCTCCAGATCCCTTGGATCATGTATATTGCATACTAAGAAGAATTTCTCGTGTGTATTGAACATATAAATAGCTACCTGCAGCTGAACTATGATTACAAAACTTACCAGAAAGACATTTGCTTAAAAGTCACACATGTCACCTAACACTGTGTAATAGTGTTTATGTATTTTCCACACTTTTTAGAAAGAAGACTAAAATTTCTTTCCTTTTTGCTATATAGGAAAAACTGAGGTGGATGGATATTAACTTAGTAACATATTGAGGTCTTCTAGCTTTTGCCACTAAGAAAGAAATGTGTTGCTGTCAGAAGTAGACTTTAATCTGTTTCTCTATAACTGTGAACAGTTCAGTTAAGTGTTTTGAGACTTAAGTGTCCCTAGCTATATAGCTGTTTGTTTTCTGTGGGGATGGAATGTTAATCATTGATAATAGTTCTACTTCCTCTCATTTGGAGTAGTCAGAAAATCATTCACAGTTATTGTGGAGCAGATTGAGAATAAATTGGAAAAAACATGGTAAGTTGCAAGACATAGATGGAGCCAGGTGTGTTAGAATACTTAATGACAACTTGTTGGTCGGCCAGATAATGTGATGGTTCAGTGCCTGCTCTAGGTTACTGGATTCAGGAATAGCCAAGACGGAGATAAAACATTTCTGGAAGTGTTTCTCGGGGTGTTTTTAAAAGGGATTTGCATTGAATTAGGAGGTGTAGTTAGGAATTAGGTGCTGTCGTAGGGTGGATAGACATCATTCAGTGGGTACAGGGCCCAGACAGAACAAAGGGCGGAGGGAGAGCATTTCCCCATCCTCTCTCCTCGAGCTGGGTCATCTGTCTTCTACTTTCAGACTTCAGAGCTACTTTATCTTCAGACTTCAGACTCCAAGATTTATAGCAGCAGCTTTCGTCTTCCTGTCACTTCTGGCCATCTTAGCACAGGACTTTTTGGCTTCTATAAACACTAGTTTTGTGATAAATCTGTGTGTGCACGCAGCTCCTATTGGTTCCGTGTCTCTGAAAACCCTAACACAGCAAAGTTTCTGTTTTAAACTTCTGTCCTAGAGTGAATTTATGATCACCTATTTCTGAAATGTCAGTGAGGCATTAATTGCTCCTGATGATCCACTTCAATCTGTCAGATTCTCTTCCCACCTAATCCCTGCCTCCTGGGAAGAATTCTCATGAGGCCTCCAGAAAGAGGAACAAAGGAATCAGCCTGTGTTTAACAATTTACTTAATAGGATAGCTTTTGATGAACCACAAGCCAGGGGTCAAGAGTGGCCTAGGGGTGTGCGACGTCCTTGAAAGAAAAATGGCCCACTAACTGATCTTTCTTCTGTTTTTTTTTTTTTTGCCTTTTTTACCCAGAATTTACTGCTTAGTTATTGTGACTCCACACCTGTTTCACAATACCTGCTATTCCATGCAGGTATCCCATGCCGTTTATGTCTTGGTACTTTCCACTGTGTACCAATCAGCAGAAGAGTTCTTAACTATGGCCTCAAAATAGACTCCCCAGACTCTCCCATCCAATTGGAGTGGGCTTGAGCCCAGGCATCCATAGATTTCTTCAAGTGTTTCAAGTGACTCTTGTGTTCATGTAGAGTTGAACTCAATTGCTTTATAGAAGGCTCGGGTTAATTCTTTATCCTGTAGAATCATCAAATGAGAAACTGTCATGAAAAAAAAAGTAGGATACAAAAGTTATATCTTCTGTCCTTCCTCACGAAAGTAAATCAAGGGTCTCCTAGATATCTAGGGCTTCCTTTTGCATCATGGAGTAAGATACTGTAATTTTCTAAGGTAGTACAAAATACAAGTATTTTGTAGTGATGGAACAGTGTGGATAGTTGCCAAACTTGGGAAATCTGTGCTTCTTAGAGACTGGAGTGAGCGCATGGGAAGGGCTGAGGGGTAGCAAAATCCTGTTTCTGTGCAACAGTGCCTATGTGTTCACCCCAGGAGGGCCAAGATTCTAGAAACGAGAAAGGTGACCTGAACCCAAGACTTGTGGAGGGGTCATGTATCTGTCGATAAGAAGTATAGTGAAGTCATGGTCATCTGCTGAACCACTCAGGCCTGAACTGTGGACATCTTGGCTACGACCTTTAGAGTCGTTGCTCTTAATCTGTATACTTCATAAATCTTCTGGGATTGTTCTACAGCTGTAGGTAGTAAAAATTCCCCCAAAACAAAGTCTGAGATTGTAATTATTATAAGTAAGAGTTCAGACAGGTATAGCTGTATTTAAAAGGGAGAATCAATAGGGGATGGCTTTCAGCCTTCTTTCCCTTCTGCACCAGGATTTGGGGGAAATTCCAGTCTTTTACAGAACTAGCAAAGCATTATGCTTAATAAAATTGAGTAGCACTGTCTTCTATGCTTTTAGTTTTATTGATTTTTTATTAAATTTGGGTTTGGCCAAGAATTACAAGGACTTTTACAGCAGAGCAGGTATATTTTATGAACTTATACTTTCATATGCATATTTTTGTGTATGTATAAGTATAAATGTCTTTTGTGTATAAGTATATATGTGCACATATATAAATTTTTATTATTCTTCTCATAGATTATATCCTAACCTCAGTTTCCCCTCCCTACACATCTCCCAGGTCCTCCCACCTCCCCTCCCATCTCTCCCAAATCTCCTGTTTCCGGTCACAAATGAGCAGACCTCCCAAGGATATCAACTGAATACACTTATTCAGTTGATATCCTTATGAGCCCATTCTTAAGACAAATTCCAGAAATGCTGTGCCATGGCTTGTGATCAGCAGTGACACTGTGAGTGGTGAAGAAAAGAGAATCTCTATGGAGTTGAAAGTTGTGTTTTCATTTAACAAGGGTTTAGAAAGCTGGATTATTTGTATGTTTTTCAAGAAAGCAAAACTATGCCCACTCAACAACACCTCTTTGACTCCATCACTGCCCCACCCCTACTCCACAGTAATGGAAGAAACTGAAAAAATTGACATCACTGAGTGTGTAGAAAGTACCAATTACACAAGAACTTGAAACACACTCTTGACAAAGAAATCTTAGTATGGTGAGAGGAATTTGTACTTTGAAGTTATAAAGTTTAGTAGCTTTGAAACATTTTTTTATTCAATGGATCAAGCTGAGCACAGCATGTAATGGGCAATCAATGGATACTCAATAAAAAATAATGAAGGAATGAAAGCAATAGCCATCCAGTTCTAGACAGTCATTTAACATACCTGAGCTCAGCCCTAAGTGTCTTTCCCTATAGAATGGGTCTCAAGGTAACTATTTTGAAGAGAGTTTTTAGGATTTGAAAAATGCAAAATGTTGGAAATAATGCTTGGAAGGGACACATTGCATTTGAGCGGCTTGCTGGTCCATCCCCTCTGTACTTGCTCTTTGCTCACTGGTGTGTGATATGAGGAGACTGCTGATTTGCAGGCTTCAAGCCAGGAAGTTGTCTCACATGACCCTCAACTCTGAACTTCAACCTGGAACCTAAAAATCAAACACTGAGCCCTGCTTTTGGTTTAAGGAAAAATCCTATCAGGAGAGACAGGGTTTCACTCAGGTGGGTCATTCGTTTCTTCATGACATGTGTTTTGTAATTCTGAATGGCATTTAATAATAGTTCCTGCTTTGAGATGTTTTTAAATCTACAGCTTTTTAACCCAGATTTGACCCACCATTCTAGTTTACTATTTCTCATAACCATTATTTTCATTCGTGTTTTCCACAGGCCAGGTGTTTGGCATGTGAGAAGCCGAGATGATGATGAACAGGCTGTAATCCCCTCTGAACATGAAGTATGTAGGAAGGGCAGATTTAAAAACAAAATCCTACCTTGCAGCATCAAGGCGTAAATTCTTAAGAGAAACATTCACTCACTATGGCTCAGCCTGGGGCAGAGGAGTAGATCCAGTGTCCCTGTGCTCCTGTCTCTGACTTACTCCAGTGCCGCTGTATCCCAAATGAGTCACCATCTCTGCAAACTGATGCCACCCAAAGCCTGTTTGGGCCAATGTGTGTGATATTTATCCTTTTAGAATGTCAGTTCTCCAAGAGTGGGTACCTTGCTGTCACATTTGCTGCTAAGTCTCTGACCACAAAACAGAGTCTGATACCTTACAACTGGTATAAATATTTCTGGAAAGCATACATGCCTTATATCTGAATATAACTGGAAGAAGTCGGTGATTTTTAATGACACTTATCCTGGACAGGATAATTCACAGGATTGCATGTATCATTAAGTAATGAAAACAAGTTCTGCCTGCCAACAACCTCTTTTTGAAGTTTTAGCCATCCGAATGTCAGCCCGTAAATTTCATTACAATCTATTAACCATCAGGTATCCTTTGTAAAAGGCCAGTGATCCGTAGCTCCTATATTTTGAATGGAAAGTACTGGATGCTTTGTTCTTGCTTTCACATTTTAAATCTGGCTATAGATTAGTGAGATTATGCACACAATATTTGCAATGCCCCAAAAATGGAAGATTATCATTCATTGGCCTATTTGTTTGTTTGTTTATTTGAGACAGAGTTTCCCTGTAGTTTTTGGAGCCTGTCCTGGAACACTAGTCTTGAACTCACAGAGATACTCTTGTCTCTTCCTTCCAAGTGCTAGGATTAAAGGCATGCACCACCACTACCTGGCCCATTAGTCTTTTTCCATCAAAATGTGCCAGAATAGTATCAGAAAGTACCTTGAAGCACCATAAGCAGAAAGAATCTCAGTAACTGCATTATTTCCTAGAAATAAAAGTAGAAGCACAGCAGCCCATTCCCCATAGCATAAGCACTGCTAGATCTCTTAGAAGGTGGGAGGGTGTTATGAAGAAACTGTATGACCAAGAAAAAGCATTGTGCTTCAACATGGAGCCAATGATAACACTTAAGGAAACCAACTGAATAAATAGCTCTACCAACATACAAGGGCATCTGTCATTACAGTTTTATCAGTGTCCCTGGATAAGCGACATAGTCCAGAGCTCGATACTTTTCTACCTACAATGTCACAGTGGTCATGGTGCTTAGCATGAAACAAAGTGAAGACATGCATTTATGATATGAACCCATGAAGTTAAAGTGGCCTATTCACACCTTTTTTTAAAAGACTAAGGTCAGGAAATGTTAGATCCAGAGGCCAAAATTTTTCTGACATGGCTTTATGCCATTGACCTTCGCTACCTCTGAAGTTAAACAGTTGCTGTGATATTATAGATTTACCCTATTTATTGTTTCCCCATGGATAGTGTGTCTAAAGCAAGAAAGCCAAAAAAAGAAGCCAAAGTAGTATGTTTAGGTAATAGGTGTGGTTATTAATCTCTTGTTTTTGACTGAGAGATAAAGAACTAGTCCAGTTTTCAATGTTGGTTTCTGGATAAACTGTGAGACTAACAGATATCTCCATGTGACCTGGTGAAGGAGAAGGTCACAATAAGAAAAACATAAAGGGGATACCAACAAACACACCAACCTAGATGAGAAAAGGCTTCCAAGGTCTCAACCTTACACAAAGAGCTACAAGAATCTGGTAAAAGCTGGGAGCAGGAGAGATGGTCCTCCCCAGGGAAGAGCACACCAATGGTTGTTCAGTGGCAGTCAGCCCTGAAAACATACATGTTACTTGTAACATTATATGGACTCAGTGGATTATAATATTACCAAGAAGGAGACTTTTTTTTTGTTTTGTTTTGTTTTTCGAGACAGGGTTTCTCTGTGGCTTTGGAGCCTGCGCTGGAACTAGTTCTTGTAGACCAGGCTGGTGTCGAACTCACGAAGATCTGCCTGCCTCTGCCTCCCGAGTGCTGGGATTAAAGGTATGCGCCACCACCGCCTGGCTCAAGAAAGAGACTTCATAGAAAGAAAAGCACTCCTAGGATGAGTTTTGAAGCATTATAATTAGAGAAGAGAATATTGAGAAGCTCATCAAAGAGACTAGAAAGCGCAGCCCTTGGATAGAAGGAAGAAATAAAGGGTGTTGCCTAAGCCATATGAGCGAAGTATTAAAGAGAGAAACTGTATCAATGTTGTCTGCTGTCGCCCGAAATTTGCATCTTTACTGTAGTTTGTAGCAGTCCAGGAGTAGTAAGGAGTCAGAGATGGGTAGTCATCCCCAACTTTGAACAGATTCTAAAACATTAAATCAGTACCAAAGGGGTACTAAAACCAAAATTAAAACAGACAGAGCAATGGCAAAACTCTCCAATGCTGCCAATGGGAGTATTTTAAAGGCTGTCTCTTAGCCTTGGAGAGTGGAACACCGAACTGGTTATCTCTCTCCAATCTACAATGTCGGCTTCATAACTTGTAAAGGGGTCTTAAGAAAAACTGAAAGTCTCACCACTCTACTATGGGAGAAAACAGTATCTTAAAACTTTTAAGAGGGATCTTTATTAAGCAAAATTATGCATAAAATACGGCATAAACATGGCCAGTTATTCCAGGACACACAGTTTTCTTACTGACTACAATGTTTGTGCTTCTCTGTGTAGTGTCAGGTACCCTGTTAGACACTGTGTATTCCCAGGCACACGAGTGGCTCTTTGCTAATGATATTAGAATGAAGTGAGGCAGAAAGAAGACAGAAGAACCTGCCCATTAGAACCCTGTAGGACAACCCATGGATGGTCTAATTCTAAAACCGCCACTTAGTTCTCATTTAAGAGATACTGTTGGCAAGCTCTGCATGGTTTCACACATGTCTGTGCATGAATTGAACCGGTAGTGGTAACATCATCAGTTCTGTAAAACAAAGCTCGACGTTCAAGAAAACTGGGTAGGGCACACCTTCCCTTCCAAGGCAACCAATCATGAATTTGTCTTTGCAGTGTTAGTTGCCCTTAGATGTGAATCATGAGATCTGCTGGCCTATGCTCTGCGTCACATGCCACTGCTCACAAGCCTCTCAGTCCTGGTGATGCACACATCTAACTATAGGGCTGTCATCAGCCATCTGATGAGTTACCTGAAAGAGGGCTGCCAGACATTTTGTTTCATCCCAGAACATTCTTTCACAGTGAGCCAGAGGGAAAGATAACCTAAATGCCTGCCATCAGCCCCTAGATGGCAAATGTAACACTCTATTGTCTCCATCCTTGAGCTTCAAGCTGGGAGGCAAGAGAGAAGCTGTGGATATCTAGAAGAGCTAAGCCCCATCATTTTCAAGTTCTGAGTCTTTTGGATAGATGATTACTTTGTCAGAGAAGACCGGTGATGATGTGAACTCTAGAGATTGTCCTTGTTCAGGGACAATCACTCAACACTACAACCAGCTGAGAGTGACGGGAATAGCTGGTGCATGTGAGCTTCATAGCTTGAAGGGATGCTGACATATAATAACCCTGGACGTTCATCATGTTTACCTTTAATGAAGGTTTGAGGCTGATGGTCACTGTTTCCAGAGTTGTAATCATTGGACATAGGGAATTTTTTATTGGCTTTGAGCTCTCTGGCACATGTACTCTGATTTTATTGACTGTTGTTTGACTGTATTAAAGGACTGAAATCTTTCTATTTTTATCAGTTCCATCATTGTGATACTTGGAGACAGACAAGCATGAACTCAGATGTATTGCTAAGGTCAGTCTCCGGTGGCCAAGATCCAGTTTGGCATCACACTAGGGTGACTCTATTAAAGTTTGAGTCTGTCATTTACAAGATGTAGCACTAGGCAACTCATTTTACCTCTCTGATATTGACTTATCAAATACAAAACATACTAACAAATGCCTTATAAGGACGGAACAATCTTCTGTAGTGCATAGTCTCTATTATAAACTATGTATAATTGATAACATTGAGTACCCTTTTGTTATTTTCTCTTTGCTATTTAGGATTAAACCAAGAGTTACCCATGAGCTACATGTTCCTCTATTAGAAAATACTTTTATTCATTCTGTGAGAATACAATGTATTTTTAACATCTTCAGCTCTCCCTTTTCCCCAGATTTACCCACTTGGTATCCTTATTTTAAAAAATCAAAAAACCCTGAGTCGAATTTGTGTTTCCTCTTCTACTCCCAAGTATAGGATCATCCACTGGACTATGGTTAACTGACTATGGGCCACACCCTTATAGAAAACTGACTCCCCTGCCCCAGAAGTCACCCACCAACTGTCCATAACTCCTCAGTTAGGGATAGGGGTTCATGAACCCCTTTCTATTCCATGCTGGGATATTGACTGGGTTGATTTTGTATGGTTCTTGTTCAGGCAGCTACAGGTTGTGTGAGTTCATGAGAACCAAAATCGTATCAGGTCATAAAGAGACTGTCTATCTCTGGTCCTCCCAGAGCACCAGCTCTTACAATTTTATGCCCCCTCTTCTACAATAGTCCTTAGACTATGGACGGTGGTGACAAAGATGTCACCGTACGGTGAAGACGTAAGTCACATAGCACATTCTGAATAAAACTGAAAGCTTGAGGGTGGTTGAGAAATTCAAAGGAAGATGATAATGGGCTCCACTCTGTGTGCAATCCTTGTCTTTAGAAGAGAGGCAAGAGGATGTAGAGTGAGAAGTTCCTGGAAGAAAGTCAGAATAGCCAGAATAGAGTGAAATATGAGAATGGATAGCATTTGACAATAATATCTTAAAGACTCTCTGGGCTTGATTTGTCTGAAAGACGAGGCAGTTGGAATGAAGGAGAGGCGAAGCTAGAGCTCACATGTGGGAAACTAAAAGAAGCAAAGTTGGACTTGTTTGGGAGAAGACAGGGAACATTTTCATGGTCCTAAAGATTCTGTGTCCTGGGGACATGTGAGTCACAGCTGTCACACTTAAGCACAGAGTGTGGGTCATAAAGATCTGACTCCACTATTGCTGATGACATCAAAAGCACTTGCTCCTCTCCTTTGTTTTTCTTTCTTGGAAATAAAAGATGTGGTTATTTGCTCCTGCCTGAATGGTATCTGTTTTGATTCCTACCCCTCATTTAAAAAGGAAAAATATAGTTTTGTTCCAGTAAAAAATCAAAGTTGAAAATTGTTACTAGGAAATCCTAACAATTTATACTAATACATAATCTGAGTTATTTTTCTATAAAAAATTCTCTTTCCTGAGGTAGATTAAATAACCTGGGGGTGTTTTCTAGAGACTTACAGTCTTGATTAAGTTGAGCAAGACTTGAAAGGAAGAGAACGAGAAAGTAAACACAAAACAAACAAAGGGAGAGAAGATTGGGTTTTCAGAATGGAATTCTTTAGCATTGGATTTTAGAAGTGGATCATTCTCATCTGTGGCCAGAAAAGCTTATGATAGTGTCTGACTAAAGCACAGTAGAAATAATTAGGTCCCCATGTCACTTCAGTCTCATTATGCACATAAACTTTAAAGTGACTTGGATGACAGCTAAAGTGAAGTAGAAAAATCCTACATGCTGACCTCTTACCCTCAATTCCATTATTACAGCATTAATGGTTCTTGCCTCGTAAAACTTTGTATATTCAGAGTAGCCTAACAGAATGCTTTGTCATTGGAAGGGAGTCAATAGCTGTGTGCTGAACTCATGCAAATAACTTTGTTGGGTTTTCTGATTGTCCTTAAAAGCCATATAAATGATGGGAGAAGTAACTAGGATGCCTGCAGGTTGCCAAAGATGCTTTAGTGGGTGGCAGTCGTGTTCCCCCAAGTGGAAAGGGTTTTGCACATGAGTAGGAGAGCAATGGTCTGAAGTTATCATTGGGTGTGTGAGAAGAATACAAGCGTCTGGGGTGCCGGAAGCAAGATGTGGAAAAATGTGCAGTCTCCAAATAAGGGGATTTGTTTATAAATGATATCCTTGGAACCATCTGGATGTGAGGTAGAACAACGCAACAATGAAAGAGAGACAAGTTAGTGGAGGGAAGAGTACAGACTAGTGCAGGAATTGGATAAATTAGGAAAGGCTGACGACCGAAGGGATTTCTGGCCTGTATTTTATTAGTAAAAGAAGTGGCTCATACCATTGCTCAAAATGGAATTCAATACAAAAGTTTGAACATCGAGCACTTGATGCCTCCAGATATCTACTTATGCAAAGTCTTTGGAGATAATAGCTGCTGCGTGGAGTTTCAAAAGCAGGTGCAGGCAGCCACGCCAGCTGTTGACTACAGCCAGGTCAGCACTGAGCATATGGCTCTAGACAGAACAGAAAAGAGTGAAGTATGACGGTGGCTGGAAGTCCCACACGCATCTGCATGTCACCCACACTGGCCACCTGAGAATGTTTTGGTGTAAGACTGCTTTTTCAGCAAATGGGTATTTAGCCAAATGGTTATTCAGGTTGGATTTGTTTAATCCATTACTTTCTTGGCATTCTGTGTTATAAGAATGTGTGGGCATGTATGTAGAAGGAAAATTTCAGAGGACCAAGAGACCCTAAGGCAGCCAGAACAAGGTCAAATTACAGTGATTTATATACATTAGAGTGGAAAGGAATGGGAAATGGGATATTGTAAAGAAGCCCCTGAAGACCAAGATTGAAAGAGTAGATTTGCCTAATTTTACTGCTTATGGAAAATCTGCTCTATAACCACATTCCTACTTTTTTCAAATACCTATTTGAGTGTTGTTTGTTTTATACCAGTGAAATGTGTGTAGATAAGAGATAGTTAACTATGTTTTCAATGCAGGCTGTAATTAGCATTTTTCATGAAAGCATTAGGCACTTGGAAGACCATCTCCTATATTACAGAGCATTTAACTTCTATGACCCCTTCTTCCCAATGCAAGTAACCTCTTAGTCATTTTGACAACTGAGTCTATTCCCCTGCTGCCAGTGTCCTTCAGAAAGATCACACCACTTCTGGCTTATATACATACAGTCTAGAGGGAAAAGCCACCTGGGGGAAATTTTCATTCTCTCTAGAGATTTCACTGAGCCCATATTTAAATAGCAGTGATATTCTGAAGTGTTTTTCTTTCCACTCAGTAAAAATGAAGATCATAAAATCTGACTTCACTGTTCGTTGTCATAAATTGATGACAGACTCAATTTGATAATAGACAGTAACATTTCAGGGATGCAATATAACTTTTCTTTCCGAGTCTCCTCCTCATTCACCTCCAGCTTGTGCCTATTCACACTGCCCTGTAGCCCCTCACCTGTCTCAAGTTACCATCCCACATCTCTATAGACATCTGCTACTAGTGATCGTGTTCACATTCCTCAGGGGAAGACTTTTTTATTTCAATTAACTTGCATATTATGGACTCAGAGTAAAAATGTTCACCTCGATCTACTGTGCTTTTCCAACTCTCTAAGAGAAACTAAGCACCTAGGAGACTTGAGGGAAAGACAAAGATAAAGGCACTATTGGCAAAATGGATGCTCTACTCTGTTGTAGGGGGCTGCTTGTTCTTCCCACCCACCCAGAATCAAAATAACCACACAGAAAGTATATTAATTAAAACACTGCTTGACCCATTAGCTCTAGCTTCTTATTGGCTAACTCTTATATCTTAATTTAACCCATCTCCATTAATCTTTGCATCACCATGAGGTTGTGGCCTACCAGCAAAGTTTCAGCATGTCTGTCTCCAGCAGAGGCCCTGTGGCTTCTCTCTGATTCCTCTTCCTTTCTCCCACCATGCAGTTTAGTCTTCCCTGCCTAACTCTGTTCTACCCTATCAGGTCAAGCCAGTTCATTTATTCATTAACGAGTACAAGCAACACATAGACAGAAGGACCTCCCACAACACTACTCTCTATTGGCTTCTAGTTTTGCTATACCTAAAAATCTTTCGGACGTTGGAAACCCAAAGTCAAGAGTAATGTATGGGAGAGAGGCCGTAATTGCCAGGTGAAAGAGCAGAGATGAAAGATGAGAAAAGAAAATGTTTCAATCAGAGGGAGAGTTCTGCATGAAATGTTATATTATTATCAATGGAGGCATGCATCCATTCTGCTACCATTGGCAAGAAAAGTGCCATATTAATTTCTGTAATTTCAGGAGGGTTGCTTTGGTGAATGCTATATATGGGGAAGTCCTGCTTGAGAATTCAGACATGTTTTTCTGCTTGGATTTCAACTCCTCTTTCCTGTTTGGATCTCCAGACTTCCGTCAACCTTCTTTTCCTATAAAATTCATTTTCTGTGTAAAATTCACTTTCTGTGGCCTTCGCAAGCTTTAATTTCTCTTCTTCAGCATGTGAACTTCATTTATTCATCCCTATTAACCATACATGCTACCTCTTCCACAACCCAACCTTAACTTTCTCTCCACTCATCTTGCCCACTCTGATTGCCTCTGTATTTTCTGTCCCTTCAACCACATCCTACTGTGCCCTTCACTTTTGAAAAGATGTCTTTGACTTATTTTTAAATTCACTCAGATCTTGAAGTTATATCTTCATATAGATTGTACATGCGAGAAGTGAAATGCATGGTGTATATACATACAGAACATGTCCATTCCACGATCAGGTTAAGTATCTTTTATCTAATCAACATGCTTAGTACCGGAAGTGTTTTGGATTTCAATTGTTTTTTTTTTAAAACATAGTATCATATCTTGGGGACTAGATCAACTTTAACTAATTATATGTAAATGTTACACAGAAATAGGATGGTGTTATTCTAGGTGGTAGGAGGCTGCCCCCAACCCTCACACTCTATGTCTCTTTTCCTGGCAGGAGGATGAAGTGGTACTCCAGTGCATAGCAAACATTCATAAGGAGCAGCGGAAGTTCTGCCTGGCAGCTGAGGGACTTGGGAATCGCCTGTGCTTCTTGGAACCCACCTCAGAAGCCAAGGTGAGATCAAGGGCCTGTCCCATACCTTCTCCTGCTGGCTTCCCATGTAATCATCTAGGGTAAGCATTTCTTGGAGAGGTTTTTCCAAGGGTAAGATCAGATTTAAAATATGCCTTCGTCAGCCCAGGAAGCGCTGACATCAGATCCTAGAGCTGATAAAAAATAACAGAGGGGAGGTATGTTTATCTGTCAGAGTTCTCTAGAATACCAGAGAAGCCTGGAGCTGCCAGTACTGCCTGGGCTGGGGATCTCTTGGTACTTCTAGGTTGCTGTCTTTGATGGTGTTACTTCTTAGAAATCTGGGTCCCTGTTCTGTACTCTGAGCTGTCATTTTGTAGCTACAGGGACTCTCGGCTGTTTGAGTCTGTGGTTTACAGTTAGCACAGTTTTGATTGGATTGAGATTGTTGCAGCTGCCTGCTGTGACCCAACAGTAGTGAGGGCCATTTGCTCTGATACCTTGCCTGCATGGAGACGTGTAATCTCATGTCTATTGAGCTGAGCTTTCCCCGCAACATGTCCCAGCCATGCCTGAATGCTCAGGATTTTGAAAGCACATTTCAGTCTTGTCAAAACCTGTACTGGTCAGAGTTCTCCAGAACAATAAAGCGAGAAGCTCAAATAGATGGGTGAGGAGTAAAGGTTCCTGCCACTAGACCTGACAACCTGAGTTCAAGTCTTAGGACTCATATGATGGGAAGGACAGAACCAGTTCTTGCAAGTAGTCCTCTGATGGCATTCATGAGTCCCTTGCCTCAACACAGAAAAATAAAAGTGAAAAATATTTTGATTAAATGACTATACTCTGAGCTAGCCAAGTTAACATGCAACCTGTTATTATATCTCCTAAGGTCAGTTTTTCTTACAGTACCTATTTTTAATTCTAAAAAAAAAATGGTTTCCCCACCTACCAGGTTGTCACTTTTTACATGGACATATGCAGCACAGGCACACTTTAAATTTGTCCAAATTCTGGAAGACGGGGACACAGGATTAATAGGGCTGTCTCTCAGGGCTCTTTGTTCACATCAGTGCTCTGCCAGCTCCACATGTCGGTTGCTGTTTTCTGAGGACAGACATTGGCCAACATCGATAGGGCTGAGTCCTATTAAGATAAATGGCAGAGAAAAGAGGGAAAGGGGATTTTCGTCTTTTCAAAGTTCTTAAACTCGATTTCCTTGACACTTTCTCACATTTGCTTATGTTCTTAGAAAGAAATTTGTTTTTATTCCCGCTAGTTGGAAATAATGTGAAAATTATCAGAATAAAAGCCAAGATAATTGTCGATCATTAGCTTGTCATGTGATCACAGGCCAATCACTCAACTTTGCAGTTTTATTTTCCTTCTTCCAAATCAGATGCAATGTGGTGTGGCCCCAAGAGTGTTGATGAGTGATGGAGCAGTTCTTCCACAGCGGGGCGTGTGACAGTGACTCTGCAAACAGGCTGTGATTGGAAGAAAGATCTTGAATCCTGTCTCCACCACTCACTAGTGAATCCAATCTGATCTCTCTGAGTTGAGTTTTCTCATCAGTTTACTAGGAGTTTTACTGTTATTTACCTTATATGCTGGTCTCAAGATGAAATGGTTTAGTACTTGTTCAGTACCTCATTCTTACACTGTCTACTATAATAATACAATCATTGTGATTATGACTTCATATTCAATAAGATGCTTAATTGGAAGTATAGCATAAGAAAAACTACAATTCAGAGGAACCACAGAAATTCAAGGGCAACAATATGCACAAAACATGCAGTACTTGACTCATTGAACAGTAGCTGGAGTTGAAAACAATGCCAAGAATACCAGTTATATTAGTTTTTTTTCTGTTGCTACAGCAAATACCAGGACAGAAAGCAATTGTGGGAGAGTTTGTTTTGACTTAAAGCTCCAGAGGGGAAGAGTCTGTCATGGAGGGGATGCATGCAGCAAACAGCCGGCATGGCAGCAGGAGCGGGGAGCTGATTGGTCATATCTGCAGTCATAAACACAAAGCAGAGCACTAACTGGAGCCAAGGCAAAGCTGCGACTCTCAAAAGCTGCCCCAGCAATGTCCTTCATCTAGCACGGCTCCACCTCCTAAAGGCTCCTCAACCTTCCCATAGAGCTCCTCCAGGATCATCTCTGGACCAAGGGTTAAACATGACGGTTAGAGTACATTTTACACAGCACTGTTGCCAACTTTGGAAGCACAAAGCCTGATTTTGTGTGGCAGGAAGAAAGATTGTGGATTAGCTGCTGGACTTAAAAAAAATCAATTAAAGTCTTAGATTAAAATTTATTTAATTATGAATTTTTATAATTCTCTGGTTCTGTAAATGTGATGATATTTAAAATAGTCAAACCTAAGTCAGATAAGTGGGGGAAAACTACACTTTGTGACCTAAGAATGTTTGTATCCTCCGGATAAAAAACTGAAGAGATCACTCATTAATGCATTTTGGAGGTAAGCAAACACTCTCCATAGCTCCCATGTGACTAAATGATTATTCTTATCTTGATTTATTTCTATATTTGAGATAATGACTGAAGAATCATCGAGATACAGCATGTTGTGCATACCTCTCCTCTCAAAACTCTTCTCAAGCTCGTGCCTGCCATATGCTCGCCTGGACTCACAGTGCATGCTTTATGTATTTGTCTTTAATAGTTCAAGCTCTTATCAAATGTCAAGTAATCTTCACAGGTGTTTTTAAATTGTATATGTGGTTTTATTGGTTTAGCTTCCTAGAATAATTATTCAAGCTCAGAATTCACAGTATCTGGGACATGAATAATGAATAGGAACCGTTTTCCTCCGAGGATGCCTCAATTGTTACAATATTTCCACTGTCATTGTGTGTCTTATGTATGTAGCATGAGGGAATAGGAGGGAAATACTGACTGAGTTTTTTCTGGGTGGGGAGAAACAGGGCAAGTTCATGGAAAAGACAGAGTGGACATTCAGAATTCCTATCACCATTCTGGAGAGCAACCTGAAAGATGACCCCATTTTCTAGGAATTTCATTCTGTCCTGAAATCAAATATGACTATGTACACCTTTCTGTCCACCTCCCCGCTTCTTTTCACTCAGTTGGCCCTCTTATTCCCTGCCACCTCATTTCCCAAACACTTCTGCTGTTTTAAAGTTCTGGGAAGATAATGTAGGTCATGCAGTGAGGTGAGAGGCTGTGCTCCCCAGAATGGCACTGAGCATGAAGCGCAGACATCAAGCGCAGTTCTCATCTGCCACCTACGAGTTAGCCAGTGCCCTTGAGGATTGCTAGCCCAGGATATTTTGAGCCTGTTGACACTCAGAGGGATAAAACTGAGATGAACTCCGGGGGAAAGAAACACTTCAGAGAGAGAACTGAGAGTCTCAGTGTGTGAGTTCTGAAAGGTGAGAGAACTTGAGGAAGCAAAAAGTGAGAGGGCAGGAAGAGAAGGAATGAAAGCGTGAGACTCTCAGCACATGATGCAGATGTGAGACTCTTTCATGGCTGATGCCTGCGTGCCATTGCTGTGATGGGCCCCAGATCTGCTGGTTTTGACAGATAGACACATAGCCACTTAGCTGCCCTTTCAAATAAGCACAGGAATTAAAGGGAACTAGCTTGTAGAAATGACTCAGAACCATAAGCAGAAACCAGGAAGCAAGAACAGGACATGTTTCTTCTTTATTTTCTCAATAATAGCAAATGTTTTATTTACTGTGGTTTTAAAGTAAAGTTTTCTTTCTTTGGCACTAGGATTTTAGTGATTTTTTTTCTAATCCTTCATGTCATATTGTATCAGTTTGGCTCCATAGGTCCTCTTGAGGAATAATCTTTAATACTACTTAACATTCGATCTTATAAGACATGGTGACTCTTTTCTCAGGAGGATATAGGACCAGAATCGCGGCCTGCCATCTTGGAAGTGTCAGTCACTACTTTTCTGTAGATACCCTTGTAGCAATGCAGTTCAAGGGATAGCATAACCCACCTCGGGTGACTGCTCAGGATGCAAGAGAAGAGGTCCATGGCAGGTCAGTATGAGAAGCTACAGGTTTAAAAGCCTGATCCATCACAGGAGCCAATATATCTTGTAGCAACTCCACACACATAATGGACATCGCTAGCAAGAGTCCCTACACCTGAGCAATTACAAAGATAGGGCCTCCCATGAGATCTTGATCATCTTCACAGTCCAGATGCAGTCTGTCAATTGGGATCACTTCCATAAAAGGAGTTCCCCTGGCACACGAATTTTATCAGATTGCCACAGGAACATAACTAGAGGTTATCTCAGGGTCAAATGAATGAGAATAGATTCCCCACAGTAATTCACTGGTAACAATTATACAAATACTATCCTCTTTTCAGATTTGTCTAGAATCTTAATTTCTTTTCTCCAATATCTTTTCAGCAACTTGCTCCAAGATCCTACAAGCCTTAATAAAATACTATCAAAAAGGGAACCTTTTTGGAACCTTTGTTCCAAATGTGGGAACCTTTGTTTTACTGATTTTTTTATTACAAAACTAAAATTAGTGGTATTGGAGCAATTTAACAATGCACTCTCGGAATTCAATCGCATGTCTCCTGATAGCTTGGGCTTTCAATATATAAAAGAGAGCTTCCACTTGCTTGGTAGACGGGTACTCATTACCTCACTGACTACAATGACTATAAATGAAAACTTACCATTAGCATCTAATTTTTAAATGAAAAATGTTGATAACTTTGATTATTGGTGTTGGTTTTACTTCTTGTTTATGGAGGTAAAAATGGAACAGAGCCAGACAGAACAAAACAGAAGAGAATGCAGTCATTCCTGAAAGTTGTATACACTCTCAAGACCCAAAAGCCAAGCTGCTGGGCAGAGATTATTATGTAGATGATGCAAACTAAGATACAATGCTCAGCCAAAGTTAACATTGTTTTCCATCATTTTTACTAATCATTGGCTTTGAAAGATATTCTCTATTTACTGCTAAGAAATAAATTATGAAAATCTGTAGTCAGAGGTGCAGCCTGAAGCTGTATACTGTCTTTGAATTATTACTTACGTTTCTGTAATATCTTAGTGGCCCTAAGAGTTTATGAAACAATAAATGAGTATATGTATTTTCATAAAACTCCCTTGTCATGTAATCTTAAGTGCCTCATGAGTTGAGATTTTGATTTTGTCTAATAGTAATCAGGCATCCTGTGCTGACATGATTCTACTTACTGAAGTGATGTCAACTGCTTAATCTTTACAACTCTGCAAATCATTGTTCCACCAAAGAAAATCAAGTATATGAATTTAGATGGAGTTCAGTGACTTCCTAAAGATTATTCATCCTAGGTTTCTAAATTTAAACCATTGTCTAATTTCTATAACATTAAAAAATAAAGAGTATCAAGATCCAAGTTACCTAAAAATAAAGAAGAGCCCGCATTGCTGCTCATTGTAGATAGATGTCAAGAACACCTGGGTATACCTCCATACCCCCTCCTACCATTCTACATCTGCCCTGTGAATTTCTGGCATTCCAAAGTTAGAAACATGTATGTTTGTTCAATAAAGAAGGACCTGTAAATGTGCAAAGACTATGAAAAAGCACATGCAACAATGTTAAAAAATTTTATTGCTAACTTTTTCAGTACAAATGAAATGGTGGTGTATTTTCTTCAAATGAAGCCTATCAAGGTAAATAAGTAAAATTGTTAGGTGTCTCTGTATTAGGATACAGACATAGACATAGTGATATGTGCATGTGTATGTGGGTGAGGGGGAGTTCCAAACATCTACCACATTGAATAAGTCTACTTATTCTGTTGTCTGTTTTCCACCAGTCTATAAGCTCAGAAATCAAGGATTTCACAAAGCATCATTTAAGTTGTTGTAAGGAAAGGTCCCCTTGCTTGTCCTAGCCGCCTAGCTAGCTTACACCTGAAATAACCACACAGAAACTGTATTAATTAAAACACTGCATGGCCATTAGCTCTAACTTCTTATTGGCTAACTCTTACATTTAGTTTAACCCATCTCCATTAATCTGTGTATTACCATGTGGCAGTGGCTTACCGGAGGTTCTAACTGGCGTCCATCTCAGGCAGATAATCCATGACTTCCCTCACTCTGCCCTTCTTCCTCACAGCATTCAGTTCTGTTTTCTCTGCCTACCAAAATTCTGCCCTATTAATTAGGCCAAGGCAGTTTCTTTATTCATTAACCAATGAAAGCAACACACAAACAGAAGGACCTCCTACACCAGTAAGTGAACATAGTACTAGAGCCAAATGATCTGGGCTGACAATTATAGTTCACTGCTTACTAACTCTTGGGCTGGGGCAAATGATCACTTCTTTCTGCCCCTGCCTCTTCAATTTTTAACTGTAAGTGTCTTGTGGGAAAAAGGGATCTTTATGTACTGCTGGTACAAAGTCAGTGTAGAGGTTCCTAAAATTACGAAGAATACAGCTGTCGTATGACTCAGATACACCATCCTGGACATGTATACACAGGACTCTTAAGTTCCATATTTATTGCTGTACTCTTTGAGATCACAAAGAAATGGAACTAGTTCAGATGTCTATCAGCAGATGGGTAAATAAAGAAAATGTGGTACATATACACAATAGAATTTTATCCTTCGATGAGGAAAGTTGAAGCTGTGACAGCTCTAGGACAAAAGAGATTATGTTAAGTGCCTTAAAAGACAAATATAGAACTTAATAAAAATCAATAAAAAATAATCTTATTAAAAAGACAAATATATTTCTATCGCACAGGCTCTCTAAATAGGCAGATATACAGATACAGACGTCATTACCTTTTTTTTAACTTAGTCATTCTGACAGGTATATGATGGTATCTCAGAGTCATGTTGATTTGAATGTTCCTGATAGCTAAGGATGTTGAACAATTCTTTAAGTGTATCTTGGCCATTTGAGATTCTTTTTGTTGAGAATTCTCTGTTTAAATATGTACCATCTTTTTGTTTTTAAATAGAATTATTTGG
>JAQHUG010000101.1:884389-898503 GCA_028555095.1 Dicrostonyx torquatus | reverse complement strand
GGAGGGCCTTGGGCTTCCCACAGGGCAGGGTACCCTGCCCCCTCTTAAGGAAGCAGGGGGAGAGAGGAGTGATACTGGGGGAGCGGGAGAGCCTGGGACAAGGGAAGTAAATGTAAATTTCTCTTTTAACAATAAAAAATTATACTTTAGTGGACTTATAAATAATTAGCCTTCTAGATGAATTTTCCCAACTTTCTCTGTGTCACTTGCCCTTCTCCCACCTCTCTTCTTCTCCATCATAACTGGCCCCTCCTCACTTCCTGCAGCCACTGTCTGGCAGCACTAACTCTGTGCAGCAGATGGATTTCAAATGTCTGTGATGAGTGCTGCAAAAATGTGAATATCTCGAACTGATGGTTTTCCTGCGATATTAGGAGGTTGTTGAGGAGGAGCTGCGTTATCTGTGGAAATATAACAGAACTTTTTCTATCTTTGAGAAAAAAAATGTTTACAAAACTTATTTTCACAAACGCTTTAGAACATTGTCAATTTTATGAATATCTGCCCAGGTTTCTTGCCAACTTCTCAAAGGCCAGAATTCAGTTTGGAGTCATATGCTTATTTCCCTAAAAACAAAAATACCACGTAGGGGATGAAAAGAAAGTATGTTTAATTTGGGATTTTATTTCAGTTTAAGAGTAGGGAAAGGGATTGGGGAGAAAAATCCTAACATTGAGAAGCCAAGCTTTTGTTCTTGCCTTTAGTTGACCCAAGCTTTGTGTCCACTTCTGCCCTGCATCTGTGAGCTTCATGGACCTAGCACAGCTGTCAGAGGAGGCGTAGCACTGACGGTGCTCTCTGAGTTGAACTATGAACATTATCTCAAGCGAGACCTTGCTTCTCCCCTCTTCCCTTAGCTTTGCTCTATCTATGTCCCCATGTTCGCTAGTTTTTGTTACCCCAATCCCGCCACTCTGTACCCCACCTTCCTCCCTGGTGGATGCTCAAAGCCCCTAAATTCTTCATAAACCTATCTTTTATTGGATACTCTGCCTTTCTTCCATGCTAATTTCTGCTATTTGGACATTCAATCTCTTCAGAATAACACCTTCAGGCTGTCTCGTTCCAGCATCAGCTGAAAGCCAGGTTGCAGGGTTCTCAGGTTCTTTTAGGGATCTATGGCGCCTGCTGTAGAACCTGTGCTATCCAAGGGTATAAATTTCAGTTTTACACCTTACATATTCTGTATTCATTTATACCGTTTTATATATTTTAAAGCCATATGAAAATTTGATGCTTTCTGATGTGATCTCTCCACATCGGCTGCTCATCAGTACGGCTTGCCTCAGTGCCACGAGTTTCAAGTTGCTGTCTCTTGGCGCCTTAGTTGTTTAACATGCCAGCCATGTACCGCCAGGCAGAAAGAAAAAGTTGGCTCAATAAAGAACCAAATCAACCATCCAACCTGTCACTTATGCTTTTCCCAGCAGGCATTTTATAAACTAGTTGCCCAACATTTTTTTTTTCCTTTTCCTTGGCTCTCTCCCCCTCTTTCTTATTTTTAAGAACATGAGGTTTGCAGCATTGATTTCCACAGGCTCTTGCTAACACTGTCCCTAACTGCCAGAAATAACGGGTGTTTGACAGGTTGCAAGTTTCCAGACTACCTCAGTGTTCCTTCTAACTGCAGCCTTGTCAGAGAAGATCTCTCCTTACAAGGTTAGTGCTTTGATAAGTGAAGTGATTTAAAGAAGGCTCTAGATTGAGCATCAGCATCTCAGGGACCTGCTTTTGCTTATTTGGTCCTGTTGTTCTGCAGTATCTCTTGAATATGAGACCCGCTTCACAGTCATGTGACTTACTCTTTCAATATGTCTCCCAGAGAAAGGCCCCCAAAATATGGAATGTATCAATCTCCCCCAGGGGATTCCTGAGCAACTGTGTCTCTGTAGTAGTATATCCAAAGAAAGATAATATTTACATTAGTGTTTAATTAAAGGTCCCTGGGCATTTCCAAGAGAAACTGATGTCGTAACCATCACACTCACCTGAGTTTATAAATATTTTCTCTGGAAGAGGCTGGACTTCCATAGCTCTGTCAGCCAGCATAGTTCAAGCAGTGTGAATGTCAGAGCATGGGTAAAGACACCGATATGAGTGACTTTCCCTCTACTATCACGTTAGATTAATTTTCCTCTGCAAAACTTTTGTGCAAATTTATTTTCCCTGACCTGGCATTTGATAGTATTCTCTTTCCCTTGAACATAATTACCATATTCCAGCCCTTTCCATCTGAATGTTCTCTCTTGGGTTAGAGTGAACTCAGGCTGGTGCAGCACCTACAAGCTGCACTTGGTGCATGAGGCAGGAAATTCTTCAACTTCAAGACTCACTTGGTGTCATGATTCTCCAGACAGCTCACTCACCCTAGAGTGTGGCTTCGCTGACAACATTGCACTCAGTGACAGGCTCCCCAGCCATCAAAAGGAGACTTCTTTACTTCCTTTTGATGTTCTTCCTGGTTATCTCCACTAAACCATTTTTTTCTAGCTGTGAGTTTAAATGTTATGTACATTTCTAAATGTGATGGAAATGGCCATGTTAGAAACTTAGACTCCAACTTTTTTGAATAGTATATGCACATACATGTAAACATGTATGTAAACATATATGTGCATGTGCATATATATTCTAAAAGACCCATTATTCTTTACTACAGCTAAGTATTTTTAATAACTTAAGGTTTGTACATTTTTAACTTTATTTCAAGATTATAGGCCCAAATGGAAACAAGGAAAGTCTCCTCCCTAGATTTGCTGCTTTAAATCAGGATGTAACAGGCTTAGCATTTACAAGTTCAGCTCTGCTGCCTCCTGGAGCAGATAGAAAGTTTACCTAGTTAACTGACTTCAGATTTTAGAACTTCACAAAGCCTGGCATCATCTTACCTACCAGGAATTTTCTAAAGCTCTAAGCAGACCAGAAACTTCAGAATGCGGCTTTTATGTTCCCAGTGACCATTATATAATGGACAAGTCTTTCTGAGAAAAAATATGGAATTCTGAACTTCATTTTAAAGCATGAGATTTAGGAGAGGGGTGGCCCAGTGAGATTAGAATTACAAAAAGTTTATTTTATCCTCCAGGATTCCGATTCAGAATGAGTTGGAAAGTTGGCTTTGAAATTCAAGTTATAAGTGACCCAACAGAATGGTGGAGGAACAATAGTTTATGATAACTATGTTTATGTAACATTTTATGAATAACTGTTAGACAGGAGCTCCTCTTTAAGGTCTCCAGAACAAAAATTTAAGGAAATGAAAACTTTAAGTTTACCCAAATTGATCAGTACACATGGTGTTCCCGTTTGAAATACAGCCCTGTGCCAAATTTATATGTGCAATTATAACAAGTTAATAAAAATTTAAACTATTTATGAAGATGAAACTTTTTAACTACTCTGATTAGAGCTCTCATATCATATACATAGAGGTGGAGGTGGGAAATCAAGCTGTTATGTCATACCTCACGAATTTATACTATTAAATAGGAATTAAGCATATAGAATTTACAAAAAAGGGTTAAATCTTCCTTCCAGCAATGTGGTATAGAGAAAGCCTTTCAGCCCTCCTGAGTCTCAGTTTCTTCACGTAAAAAATATCTCAGTCCAATCTCCCAAAGGTTTTGAGGTAAGAGTTAAATATGACAATACTTAAAGGGCATTTAGTTCATCATCTGAGACAAGCTATGTAGATAGGTACATTGATACATATAGAATTGCACTCATTGATTATGGATAGTCTGACAGATGATACATAGATGGATAAATTACATATATATACATGCATATATACACATATATTTGCTTACTTGTATGCATGTTATCAAGTTCCTCTATGTCTCGACTGACTTACTTTTAATATGGTTATAAAACAATAACCTTCCTTTTTGTTTGTTTTTTCAGAAATCCAGAGGCTAAGCCAAAGTTTTGGCTTTAGACATTCACAATATACTCCTTACAAGCTATCAATAACTTTTAGGGGTAACAGAGTTAGATTTGAAAAGTGCTTAACTGTATAAATATTTAAGTGAAATCTGGTTGGTGTAGAATGTGGGTGTTTGGTTGATAACTGGTTCTGCTTTTGAATTATAAGCACAATACAAATAATTATGCATTATCAATAATTGATTGGAAGCTCATTATGAGCTCATGTCTCCTGTAGGTGGATGAGATAATGTCTGTGTGCTCAGAGCTCCTGAATACAAACTGTGCACCCATCCATGCATGTTCTGATACTGTCCCACGACATAGCAGTCTTACCCGAATTCACTCCAGTCTCTATGGGGTCTAGTTGACCTGGTATATTTTTTTAAAAGAAGCGAATGATTTTCTATGCAAGAGAGCTTGGGGAATATTCTTCTTCATGTCTTTGAGTAGAGTTACATTGAGCCATCTTGGTGACATGGTTATCCCCTGTTTGAGACAGTGCAGTGAAATGGGATACACAAAATGGATATAGAAGCTAGGTTACTAGGAACTGAGGCCAGCGTTGCACCAGCAGACAGTGCCCCTTGAGAAAGAGACTTCCTTTGCTACACAATCTAAAATACAAAGCAACGAACGCCAGCTGTATTTGTTCTTTGACTAGGCAATCTCAAACAGCATGATATTCATCAGTTTTCCACTGTTGTAGCAAAATATCTGAGTCTGGGGCTTTATAAAGAAATGAAGCTTATTTAGTTCATAGCATGGAAAACTGAAAGCCTAAGATTGGTATTTGCATTAATTTGGCTCTGTTAAAAATCTAAGGAAGATGACATTGTGGCAAGAGTACAAATGAGAGAGATTAAACAATGAAATAGGATAGATATTAAGAAAAAGACAGTCTTTCTCTTTGTAGCAACCCATTCTTACGGAAACTGATGTTCCATGAGAACCATATTAATTTCTTCTTAGAACAGAATCTTCACCCCTTTTCTCTAGTCTTCATCTCTTAACAATCCTTAACTTGAAAACTATTATTTCAAATAATAGTGTTTTTAGACAGAAAAAATATACAGAATGCAGAAAGTAGAAAGAGAGCTCACCTTAATCACTCATTAAACAAAAATTAGAATTCTTTCTATGTACAAGAAGTCTTTCTTGTTTTTGTTTTGTTTTTATTTTAATTTTTTAATTTATTTTACATATCAACCACAGTTCCCTTCCATCCTCTCCTCCTCTCTATTTCCCCACTTCCTCCACAACTCATGTCCCATCTGCTCCTTAGAGAGGGTAAAGCCTCCCAGAGGAAGTCAACAAAGACTGCCACATTGAGCTGGGGCAGGATCAAGTTCCTGCCCTCTGCATCAAGGCTGAGCACAGTATTCCACCATACGCAATAGGATCCAAAAAGCCAGTTCATGCATCAGGGACAGATCCTGGTCCCAAGGCCAGGAGCCCCTCAAATAGACAAAGCTACACAACTATCAGTCACATGCAGAGGGCCTAGTTCGGTCCCATGCAGGCTCCCAGCTGTGGTCTAGAGTTCATGAGTCACGATGAGCTCAGTTTAGCTATCTCTGTGGATTTCCCAGTCATGATCTTGATTGGATTTCCCAGTCATGATCTTGATTCCTCCCTTGCTCATATAATCCCTCCTCCCTCTCTTCGACTGGATTCCTGGAGCTCAGAGCTCAGCCTGGTACTTGGCTGTGGATCTCTGCATCTGCTTCCATCAGTTACTGGATGAAGGTTCTAAGAAACATCTTCATCATTTCTGACCAAGTTCCTACTTGGGTTACTTTCTTAATCACAGCATCCCTGAAAGGGTTCACACCAGCTTTCATATACTAAGCTTCTTAACATATTTGTGTGTGTGTGTGTGTGTGTCTTTGTGTGTGTATTTGCCTTGTTTATAAAATATCATGCTGCACAAGAAAAGCTTCTTCAAATAGCTTACAGTTTCACTAAAAGACAAAAACCATGTCTTACTTTGCTTCTTTGTTCACACAGTAGCTAATACAACACTGAACATATATAGTAATTCCCCTTGAGGGAGAATACATACCAGTTTCTGACTCCTCTTTTCCCTGATCAGTGTATCTCTACAAATATCTTAGAAATGCCCACACATTATCACAGAGAATTCACCCATAATCTGTTGGTCCTTCTTGCAGTGGGTAATGTCCTGAGAGAAACTTGTTTTCGCTGTGATCTCACCATGGCTTAGCCTTACTGGTGACTATTTGTGCCCTGTCCCATCAGTGGGAACCTGGTCGTCCTCTCTTTCCTTATTCTCCATATCCAATTAGTCACCACGTCAAATCTCTCCTAATTATATCAAGATTTTCTAAATATATCCATTTTCTCCATCCCTACTGCCTCTTCTTTAATTCAAGTCATAGTCTACTAAAATGATCTCCTAAGATGTCTTTCCCTTGGTGTAGATCATTTTACAGTATACCTGCAAAGATGCAAAAATGGATCATATTACTTCCTACATGACTTTTTTTAGTGCCACCAATTACTGTAAAGATAAGATGCAAAACACCATCACCTATTTCTTTTACCTCACTGCTAACTTCCTAGTCTTGGTAGCTTTACCCTGACAAAAACATTTTCTTATACACAACCAACTCTTCATGCACCATCCACCAACCCCTCCACTCCCACCCTACCACCACCACCTTTGCCCGCTTCTACCACCTTCAACTTGATTCTTCTGGTAGCCTTTCTTACTCAGATATGGATACTTTGTCTCACAGTCTGGAATTATCCCTTTGTTTCCCTAACATTTCACTAGACCACAGAATCTTAAAGGTTAGATGGTGTGAGAGGTCCTTCTGTCTATGTGTTGCTTTTATTGGTTAATGAATAAAGAAGCTGGGTTGGCCTGTGTGATAGGGCAGAGTAGCGCTAGGTGGGAAAAACTAAACTGAAAGCTGGGGAAAAGAAGGCAGAGTGAAAGAGAAGTCATGTAGCCCTGCCAAAGACACACGCTGGAACTTTACCCAGTAAGCCACAGCCTCATGGTGATACACAGATTAATGAAGATGGGTTAAATGAATATGTAAGAGCAGCTAGCCAATAAGAAGCTAAAGCTAATATGCCAAACAGTGTTTTAAATAATATAGTTTCTTTGTGATCATTTCAGGTCTGAGCTGCTGGGCAGCCTGTAAACAAAAAAGCAGCCTCTTACTACAGTTAGAAACTACCTTATTTCTATACAAAATAATGATTTCAAAACAAAAAGTTACAAATAAATGAATATTTAAATCGACTATTAATAGTTCAAATCATCCTCCTTTGTTGAATATTGTCTAACATTTAGTATTTACTAAATAATAGCCCCAATTTTGAATTTTTAAGAATGTTAAAACCTTCTTATAAAAAACTTACAAATCGGGGCTGGAGAGATGGCTCAGAGGTTAAGAGCACTGTTTGCTCTTCCAAAGGTCCTGAGTTCAATTACCAGCAACCACATGGTGGCTCACAACCATCTGTAATGAGATCTGGTTCCCTCTTCTGGCCCACAAGCAGGCAAAGCACTGTATACTTAATAAATAAATCTTTTAGAAAAAAAACTTACAAATCAAAAACTTCATACAGTGAGATTAACTAGATCCACAGGCTATGCACATCAATGAATTTTTATTAGAATAATTATTCTGAAGCTGTAGAGATGTACACTGGATTTTCCACTTGCACTATCAAATGTAATTGTATGCACTTATACACCACCAAAAAAAGAAAAGTATACAGCAAAGTTAAAACTAGAAAAACAATTAGCTTTATGTCCTCTTTCATAGCTCAAGTGTCTATTACCTGCATTCAGTTTTTAAGCTACTCAAACCTAAAACGTTTATCTGAGGAGATATGATTTTACAAAACAGAAAGTTAAGGATCAGAGAAACCAAGTTACTTGCTCCACCTCATTTAGTTGACAGCTTTTAGGGCAGAGATTTGAACTCAGACCATCCTACAACAGTATCACTGTGCACAGAGCATTCTACCTTGTGTTGGAGGCATCTATGTACATAAAGGGTGCATCCCTGAGATATGACACTGTGTGAAACAGATGATTAGCAGAGAAGTCAAAGAAGATCACAACAATGAGAGAAGAAAATCTCTTAATTCCTGAACAGGAGGTCCGGAGAAATGACTCAGCCAGGGAGGCTCAATGCAATTTGTCCATAGCTGTGGTTACTATCAGCCATTACATATCTAGATTATATTAAAGGATTACAGAGAATCAGACATTCACTGTTTTACATACTAGGGCACTAAGTGAATCAGACCAGTTTTTCAAAAACCCCACTGCCTATTCAATAGATTGACTCCAGTACCTCAAAGCCTAGACAAGGAAAAACAGACGGTGTTAACTTTATGAGGGAAAGGCGAGGATTCTCCTCCTTGTTATTAGCTCATCTCTTTGCTTCTTTGAAGGCTTCACTAGGATGAGCTATTGCAATGTACAATGTCTCTTGTTGGGTACTAAAAATAATTGTGAAATGCTCTGCTAATAGGGGCATCAGATTCCCACCAGCTAGGGTGCAGCAAGCCTCAGAAAAACCATGCTGTTGTGTAAGTTTACAGAGCATGGATGATAACTAGACCTGTCTGCACATAGTGGGGCTAAATGAATCTTTGTCCCTGGCTTTCCAGGGCCCTGGCATCTCAAGGTTCTCTGCAGGACACTCTGAGTTGAAATGCTTTTGTAGGCTAAGGACAGGGCTGGGAGAGTGATGAGGAACTATTTCAGAACAGATGTCAACAGAGTCTTTGTCTCCGTGCTGAGAATCATCAAATATGTGCCCCATGTCTGGCAGACAGAGTGACTGAGGCAGAGGCTCCAGAGCATCGAGACAATGAGCTGGCCTCCTGAGGGACTCTCCTGGATGCAGACAAATGAGCTTGGATGAGCGAATGGCCTTTGCTCATTCTTCACGGGTATAGAGGTGGGAGCTCAGTCCAGTTTGGAGTTTAATTAAGGATGGCAGCTGGCATAGCTGGTCAGATGACTCTATGCTCATTCATGTCACAAGTTGCATTTTGTTTTTCTCCAGATATTTCTGTTACTCTGTTCTCTCCCTTGACACTGCCCACACATTATTCTGTGTGCTATTAAAGTGATGTGATCACTTTCCCAAATATAAAGAGTTGCAGGCAGGGACCGCATGCTAGAAATTCAGAAAAAAAAAACATAAGGATCTATTCACTTGAGATACATCCTCCTGATGCAAACTATCCCCTGATTAAATGTACCTATTCCTGCCATTCATGAAAGTAAGATTTTCTTGATAATTTTAGTACCTGGTGGGAAAGGCCAGATACAATTGTAGCATGCCAATTGTCCACATCATCATCAACCCTCCATCTTAATGAATGATGGCACAGGCAAGAGGTCCTATCTCCCCTCCAAGCAAACCATACTGAGAGAAAAGGCTGATAAATCAGGTAATATCCTATAAGAAAAGGTCTTGGATACTTGGGGCTGTTGAGGGAATCAGTTAAATAGATTGGTTATTAAAGACATATAAAATGAGACTATTTAAATGACCAGTTTAAAGCCCCCTTTCAAATATGAACTTTAACTGCAGATATTTCTGAAAGGAAACTCTCCAAATCACATGGCCTAAAGAAGTCAAGGAGGAAGAAAGACTGAATGGGTTCTGTATTCTAAACTGGTGACATGGAGTCCAGGTAGACACAGCTATATAAAATTTCCCAAGATGGCATATTTTGGGATACTGTGCTCGGTAGGGTATATGTTTACAGCATCAATTCTCCAAGGAAATACTTGATCATATAATTGCATACTGCCCATCATAGTGTTACAATGCTCTGAGAGAGATGAGGCTCAGAGGCCTCTGTCTTGAGTCCCAGGAAAATGAATTAATCACCTGCTTTAGGAATGCACTTTAAACACAAAGCAAAGAAAAAGCAACCGTGAACTGAAGATATAGTGATAGTCTTTGTACATAGAACCTTTCACCTCAGTTAAACTCTTACCATGAGACTGGGGAAATTCCTGTTCCACCATAATTCTGGGGCAACTAGGCTTTTAGTTTTTCGGATTAGGCAGACCTGTGGAGAAAGCTCAAACAGAAAAGTAGTGCCTCAAAGCCTTAGTAGCAAAGTACTTCAAAACAGAAGTCACCAAAGCTAGTTTTGGGATAGGCTGGCCCATGTCTAGATTAATACTTTAATGATTGAGTCTTAACGCTTTATTGAAAACAATCCCAGTAGGTCTAACATATAGTACAATATCTTACATCTAGTACAGCAAGTTCTTAGTTTTTCAGGACATTGAGGTTGGGAAGAGATGAGAAATATACAAACACACGAAAATAAAAGTAACTTAAAACATTAAATTCTATCATGTCTGTTTTTTAAATAGAAAACACTAGTCTGAAAAGTTATCTAGCTCTTAGTAATGGGCTACCTTTACCTTTAAATCAGACTCCATGGAAACGGTTTTCCATTTGGAAGCATTAGGAATAGTTGTCAGCTTCTGCTTCCTATCCTGAGGAACAGACGGTGAGGGTGGGGACTGCTTGTCTGTTCTCAAAGGAAAGACGTTTTTGAGAGACACAGTTTACGTGGTTTACTTAGCAAAGCAAGCACTCCAAAGAGAGATTGGAGTGGGATGTCCCAAGGCAGGCATAACAGCACAGTGGGGTCTATGCTGCGTACTCTTTTAAAGGTTTTATGAATATTTATGAGGTATATGGGACATGCTTGAGATAAGGTGCTCCTTTTTCCCTCCCAAACCATGGATAGACCAGATCTCCTTTTTAGGGGATTTTTTTCCCCTTCTGTTTCTCTAGAAAAGTTCACAAAGATGCAGAAAGTATTCCATTAGAAGCACAAAAGGCAAGGTCTTTTGAGGAGACATACGCATCGTTAGTACCCATGTCAAGCAATGCTCAGGCACAGACATCCTAACATCAGCTTTGAGGACTTGTACCCACAGAGGATATTCTGACCATGTGCCCAGCTACCTGGATGCAACTGTGCCTCTCTTGGATATTTCATGATTAACTCCTTTTTGAGTCAGCTCAAGATTGTGTGATTGAGGTCATGACCCTGTCAGTTAAGACATTTTGTTATTTATATTATTTTTCCTTAAACAGATTTTATGTTAAAGGCTGAACCCAGTGTTTTACAATAGACTAGCAGGCTACTCTGGGGGGGGGGGAAGACAGCAGTTGTCTGTGAGAGTTCTCCTCGCAGCCCCACATTCTCATCGGTGCTATTCTCATCACACCAATCTACTATCAAAGGAAGGCTGGGCGTTCAAGACAGTCACCACTTGTATTCCCAAGGAAGAGGGCGTACTATGAGATTTGACCTTAAGGTCCTGAGGGCAATGGCCTTGTTTTTTCTAGCTTTCTCATTATCAAATAGAAATGTTGTACTTAAATATTTGCTAATCTAAAATTTTCTAATTGTAAAAAAAATCTTTACTGTCTAAATTAGTATGGGGAACAGTATAGGGTTAATTGCATGAACCCTAGAGACAGACTGACTTCATGTGAATCTGACTTAGCCAAATACAGTACTTTTGCAGATGACCTGAGTGTCCTATGCCTTCATTCCCTGGGCTATTAACTGGGGTATTAGAAGTACCTATCTTAATGGATGCTTATATAGACTAGGTGTGTTAATGTATGCAGAACATTTAGAAGAATACCTGACATGGAGAACATGCTCACTTGAAGAGTGTTAGCTATTGCCAGCAGTAATCAGGGAAGGAGCTTTAGTCATTAGTAAGAAATATCCAGAACAATGCTAGTGTCGTGTTGATAACTGATTCCTGCTAAGTGACTCTAATACATTATAATGACTATTATATAAGTCATAAGTTTTCCTTGGTCAGACCTATGTTTATGTAGCTTTTAATCCCCTTGCTGCCTCTTTATGCATGGTCAAATCTAGGTTTTCTTCACAAATAAGCAGATTTCCTATGTGGGCTGTTGTATTCTAGAGCCACACTCTGTCTAGTTCTGTCCTGTGAATTCTTGTGGAGGAGACATCAGTGCATTTCTTCCTCCACTCAGTCTTGAGTGTAGATGAACCTTTCCTTTCCTTCCTGTTCCTTCTTCAGCAGGGCTGTGTGTGTTCTTCACCCTTAGGTACCACTCGTCTTCGCTCAAGCAGATCCTACATTTGGCCACTGTTCCCTCGAAGCTTTGCTTCTTTTCATCCTTTACCATCCAACTTAAACCCCATCTTAACTTGGAAAGCTGCCTTGTTACATGTCTATCCGTCCAGCCAGCTGTCAATTTAGTTGGTAGGGGCCAGTGCCGTTGTGATGCCCCTGTGTGACCGATCCCTGACTGATACGTAAAAGCATCCTCACTCTGGTTTTATTTCCACAGTACATCCCTCCAGATCTCTGTGTCTGCAATTTCGTGCTGGAACAGTCCTTATCTGTCAGAGCGCTGCAAGAAATGCTTGCGAACACCGTTGAAAATGGTGGAGAAGGGGTGAGTACCTGCATCGTGCCCTGGGTTTGCATTAGACACCCCACAGCCGCAAAGCATACTTGGCATTTCATCCTTCCACTTTAGGACTGGAAGACCTCCATGTAGAGATAGGAAGCCTTGCTTCCAAGTTTAGATACCTCTTACTCAGCAACTCTAATTCTTTCTCCTTTGGATTGACCGGCTTCCCTCGGAAATCAGATGAGCACACCACTATCGCCAGCTGGGCTCCCTTCTCCGCCTGGGCTCCCTTCTCCACCTCTCACTCCCAAGTTTACCAAGGAACATGGAGAGGCCAAGAGCACCTTGAGACTAAAAATGCCTGTGCTGCAGGTGATTTTTCCATGGAGAATCTCACTGAGATTTTATAACTCTGGGCAGAACACAACCAGGTTACAACAGTTGAATTCAGGCTGATTTCACTGATGATGAGAAAATACAGGGCTGCCTTAAAATGCTGTTGTTATGACTGTTAAACCGAGAAGGGCTCTCTATTATCTTCCAGAAGGTTCTTCAGCCAGGAAATTGATTACTCAAATATTTCAGAATAATTTTTTTCCTGCTAAGGGCATATTCATTTATGTCTATTTACCATCCACTACTATAATTGTAGTGCCTGGATATTCAAAGCCAATATCTCTGCCCCATCCTCACTCCCCATGCTCCACCTGATGATGTCAACTCTGTCTCCTGGGATACTGCAAGAGCCTATTCACTGTTCTCATTCCTTTTGTACTGACTGCCTCCTCCAAGTCCTCCCCCTAGTCATGAATTCCTTTCTAAAATGAATGCCCAATTAATTGCATTCCCTTGTTTTAAATTCCTTCATTTCTCCTCAACACAGCTGAAAGCCCCACAGTATGAGGCTTGCCTCATACTGTGAACAGGTGAGCCCTGTTCATCTGCCTCATCTGTCACTAAATCCCACCAGCACTCAGTGTCCCAGACACACTAAACTCATCCCACTGCCTCCAACATGCCAGTCCTCCTTGTCTCTGATCCTACCTGTCAGCTATTTCCTCAGTGTGGCCCTGCATTCCTCCTCCTCCTCCTCCTCCTCCTCTCTCTTCCCTTGTGTAATCCCTCCTTATCCTTCAAGGAACCAGTTTCGATATTTGATCAGCCCAGCAGCCTCCACTGACCCTTCAAGTGTGTTGCATGGAGACACTAAGCTTTTTGAAGGCTGTTCTCTTCACCCTGCACTCCCATGGCAAGTTTTAATTTCTTTCTCCTGTCCCAGAGAGCTTGCCGCTCATGGGGAAGAGCAGTGTGCAGTTACTAAAAAACATAGTTTATTCTAATTTGACATTGACAAAGTCATTCACAATACATTTGTGATTGAAGAAACAGTGACCACAGATGTGATTGAATTCATGTTTACATTTTGGTCATTTTCCAGACCTTAATGTGATCTTAGATAAGACCTCTAAATTAGGCTTAAAGCCAGAATGTTCTCACCTATATAGTTAGAACTTTTCTGATTAGATTAATCTGGTAATAATTTTCTCTTGTTTCTCCGAGCATTGACATGATTAACTGATAATAATTTTCTGTTTCTCTTTGACATGAGTCCTTTTTCCACCCCTTTGATTTCACTTCCTTCTTTCGTTGACCTCAGCCTTCCGTGTCTCCATGCAGCTCACCAAGCATTGCCGATTTGATGAAGCAGCAATAAAACCCTTGCTTATTCTTTTTTTGTTTTTT
>JAQHUG010000101.1:837740-865148 GCA_028555095.1 Dicrostonyx torquatus | reverse complement strand
ATGTACTCACTCATAAGTGGCTTTTAGACATAAAGCAAAGAAAACCAGCCTACAAATTACAATCCCAGAGAATCTAGACAATAATGAGGACCCTAAGAGAGACAGACATGGATCTAATCTACATCTTAATTAGAAAATGACAGGATCTCCTGAGTAAATTGGGAGCATGAGGACCATGGGAGAGGATAGGAGGGAGGGGAGAGGAAAGGAGGGAAGCAGAAAAAATGTATAGCTCAATAAAATCAATTAATAAAAAGAATTATCCTGAGAGATAGGCCCAATACAGACAAAAGAAATCAAAATCTCAGTCTCGGGAAAGCGGCCCACTTTTTCTGTTGTGGGTTTCTTTTTTGTTTTGTTTCATGCAAAGCTCTTTTTTTTGGTCTATAGCTGGGATCTAGGCCTACATCTCCATAATGAACCAACACAGGGTTCAGAAGAGTGGTGCTCTCAGAACAGCATCTGGTCCTGCTGCAGAGGCTAAGCATCAGGATCAGCTGATCTTTCATCTGCAGACCCATGCATACAGAGCCTAGAGAATGAGTTTCTCCACCTATGAATACATCTTTATACAGCAGGATCAAAGTGGGGTCAGTACAGTGGGGACAGAAGCATGATAAAATAAAGGAGGACAGTTGTTTAATATAGGACGCTTAGAAAAGAAAAAGTAAATGGTGACTTTAAGAACTTCAGAAGAGAAAATGGACAAAATCATACGCAAATTATGTCCAGTTTGAGTTGCTTTCAAATCCACAAAGGTAGCGGTGCTTGCACCAGTAAGAGTTACTGTGTGCAAGTAGTAGGTGTTTTATTCTATTTTTAAATATGCCAGTGTTATGGGATAAACTAATATTTTAGTAGAGAAAAATGAAAGAGATAATGTTAAAGTTTTCATTTCTTGGTACTGTGACCATATTAGGTTCTTGGTAGGAAATATTGATTATACATTAAACTTGGTAAAAACAAAGAAATTGTTGAGCAAAGTTCCTCGTCCTGACCCTGTATGGCACTGGTCTACTGTTTCACCAGGAATCTAGTATAGGGAATTCAAATAACAGCCAGGGTAGTGACTGGGGGGGGGAATCTGGCTGCTGTATCCTTTTCTGTGAAGAATGAACTTGGCACTGTCTGGTTCTAGAAATCTGTTTGATGTGGAAGAATGGGGGAAAATTAATTCTAATAAAAAAGTACTTGGCTCATTTCTTTCCAAAGTATACTTGTCATCAGTCTAAATGTCACTAATGCCTTGACAAATAGCCTGTCAGTTTGTTCTTTTAAAGGTGCCTTGACTTCTCAAGGCTGTGTTAGAGCTGCCATCCTGGCAGCCCACTCTCCCCATGGCAGAGATGCTCAAAGAGTGGAATCATCTCAGAAAAGCCACCCCCAAGCAGCCACCTGCTCACCCTTGGTGGAGGATACATACCTTCCCACTTCAGGTGTAGTGTTTGTAACAACTCAGACCTAACAGGGACCACAGTGTGGTGTCACCAGGCACAGTAGCTCACGGCAGAGAATAGGGAACTGGTTGTACAAATCTGCAACAATGCTTAGAAGTCAGAAACTTTGTCAGCTTTGGGAGTTGAACCCAAGGCTTCATATGCTCTAATTGTAAAGCTTGATCACCATGCTTTCACCAGATTTGGAAGATATGGAAGCTTTTGAAGATTTGGAAGGAAGAAGATTCCTTGGGTGTTTAGCCACGCCATTGGGGTTTAAGAGTACAGCATTTTGTTTCAGAGAAGAACCAACTTTGTCTCCACAGCAGTAGTACTACAGTCTCTAAATGACCCAAGCCAATTTATCCTTACCCAATGGACCACACTCAAGTGCAGTAGATACCAGGTAGGCATCCTAGAAGAGCCTACCGTACGCTGTGTGTGTTTCTGCACCCAATGACAAGTATATTTTGGAAATAAATGAGCCAGTTTCTTTCTTAATAGAATCGTTTCCCCTGATTTCTTTCACAACCATATTTCATGACCATTAAGACCCAAAATTCTCAGTTTCTTAAATTAGACTCTATTGTCCTAGAATACTTTCATCAGATTATAAAATTAATGACATGAACTAAATTCTTTGACCACCTTTTCATCCAAGAGAAATCATCCTAGGGACTTCCAAAAGGAATGGCTGGATGGATCCAGTAACTCATAAAGCAGGAGAATAGTGAATGTGGCCAATATTGGCAGGCATGAGTCAGGGAATATTGTTGAATTTGTTTAGCAGTAAGATACATGTATTTAAAAAATATAAAGGAGGTCATAAGAGAGCAGCCTCTCTGAGCTATCTGCAGGGCATCTTCTGTGCTGTGGTATGAAGATGCAGTGAGAGCACAGCCTTGGGATGTGGGAAGTGAGGCTCCCTGGGATCACTATTGCCCTGCTGCCCTCAGGACAACAGCTTAGGAGCCGATGGAGTAGTGATGACCATAGACCTCCTGCCACCAAGTGCAACATTCCTTTTAACTCAAGGTGAAGTGTATGCTAAGGTGTCCTTCAACATCAGTGAACTTCAAATGAGGGCGTCATAAATACTGGCTACAGGAATCTAGGGCTGTTGGATGCCATACCTTCTTCCTCTTTTCAGAACCTCATTCAAATTCTGCTTCATGATTTGGTTTTTTTTTTAATTGACATCCCAAGAGCCTCTGGAAGATGCCCAGAATGTGAAGCCATTCTCTCAATTAGATTTGTCTATACGGGGAGCACTGCTCAGGCTGAGCCGCCACACATGCATGTGAAGGACTTCTTAGGGAGGGTCCTCTTTGGGACTTCATCCTATTGCTTCAGCAGCCAGCATCTCAGGCAGTGCAGACTGTTGGTTCTAGACTTGTAATCAACTGTAGTGAGTAGAAAATCTAAGTGTCTAATTACAAGTGGATACCTTATTCTCATGTCACACTTTGATTCCTGACAGTAGAGAGCTGTAGAAGGGAAAGAGTATCTTTCTTCAGCCCAGGAAATACAGGCTTTGGCAGTTACAGAGCTGAGCAGTAGGTCTGACCCAATACAGTGGAGGAGAAGAAAGTTATAAACCTTATATGTGTATTCCTGGAGTCTACACGGATTTAAGATGGAATTATGATACCTGTAGAATTCCTGTTGTCTTGTTTGCTGGCCCTGGCTCCTAATCATGGGTCATGTTAACCTGCAGTTAGGGCCCTCCTGTCCCTGAGATGTGCTGTTTGAAATCCAGTGTGTCTTAGCAAAGTCTTTCTTCCACTGTAACTAAAGAGGAAAAGTTGTCCCTGTTGGAAGGCATTCACAGTTTAAGATATACCTGAAAAGTCTCATTGGTTCTTCTGAAGTCCTCAGAGCTGAAGAGGTATTACCCATCCCTATTTGTTAATCCCTCACAGAAGAGTAGCTTGTTGGGCTCAACCTTGGGAATGGGGCATGGTAGTTCCCGAGCCCGCAGCTGTAGGGAAAGACAGATCTGGCATCTGCTAACTGCATAAGGAAGCCTTGAGAAGCACAGAACTGTGTAGAACCAAGTCCCTAGAAATGAAAGTGAAATCCAAAGAGTTAAACCTACAGATTCAGAGGTGCTGATGGGCTAGGGACTCACACATGGTATGGGCACCTCGTGACAAGAGCTTTTCTGAATAGAATCTGGAGTAAGACTCATAAAATGATGAAATAAAAGCTTCGGTGTCTTAAATAGAGACTTCCTCTGAGGATTTCTTGTAACACTAGATTGGAGAATAGCACTTGAGAGCCAGGATCTAGAAGTAAGCAGAGGAGTGGTGGATCCCAGTTGCCTTTCATATAGGCTGAGTCATTTACTGAGGATCTTGGTAAATAGACAACACCCTTGAGCAACTAAAAGTTTAATAAACAGACAAAGTATATTTATGGAAGTCCATCTCTTTAAAAGCATGTAGCATGTTGTCCCCCATCCACAAAATATGTAATTTATTGAGACGATGATGTGGTAAGAGTGTTACAGAAAAATTTAGATCCAGGATTAAGTACAATAGTTCTGCAACCATGCAAGTTGTTATTTCATTGTTTTGTTTATATGGGTGGGTGCACATGCATATGTGTGTATGTGTGTGTGTGTGTGTATACATGTGTGAATGTTCATGTATGGGTTAGTACCTGTGTGTACAGGTAAACATGTATATGTGTATTCATGTTCTTGTGCAGGTGAATATGCATATCTGCAGGTGTACATGTATGTGTGCACATGTGGGTGCTAGTTCATGAGGAAATGAGTACATGTCTGTGCGTGTGCACACATGTATTTGAAGGTCAGAAGAAAACCTTGGTCTTATTCCTCAGATGTTATCCACCATTAATTAATGAATTAATTGCCTTATTTACTTACTGACAAGGATTCTCTCACTGTACCCAAAGGCACCAGGCAGGTTATGCTGGCTCTCTAGCAAAACTCAGAGCTTCGCCTGCCTCAGCCTCCCAGCACTGAGATTACAAGCATTCAGTATCACACCCAGCAAATTCTACGTGGGTTTCGGAGATCAGTCTCAGTTCCTTGTGCTTTGAAGGCAAGAATTATGCTGGCTGAGTAATCTTCAGTGTCCTGGGATTTTCTCATAATTTCTGTGTATATACAAGCAATGATTAGGTGTTTTGCATTCCGCATCTTGTCACAATGGTGCACCATAAACATTTTCTCTTTCCTTTTTTTATCGTTAAAAGAAAACTTTACATTTACTCCCCTTGTCCCAGGCTCTCCCACTTCCCCACTACCCCACCGCCCTCCCCCTGCTTCCTTAAGATGGGGCAGGATACCCTGCCCTGTGGAAAGCCCAAGGCCCTCCCCTCCGTCTCAGTCTAAGAAGGTGTGCATCCATATAGAATAGGTTCCCAAAAGGCCAATACATGCAGAAGAGATAGGTCCCTGTGCCATTATCATTGGCTTCTCAGTCAGTCTCCATTGGCAGTCACATTCAGAGAGTCCAGTTTGGCGATATGCTCATTCAGTCCTGGTCCAGCTGGATTTGATGAGCTCCCAATAGATCAAGCACATTGTTTCAGTTGGTGGGCCAGTCCCTCACGGTCCTGACTTCCTTGCTCATCTTCTCCCTCCTTCTGCTCTTCCACTGGACCTTGGTAGCTCAGTCCCTTGCTCTGATGTGAATGTGGATCTCTGGCTCTATCTCCATCCATCATGTGAAATTTCTATGGTAACGATCAAGCTATTCAACAATGTAACTATGGGACAAGGTCAGTTCAGGCATCCTTTCCTCTGCTGCAACATTTTCTCTTTCTACCTACCCTCGTGATGTCAGCCTTTAAGGGTTGCAGACTAGAGCATCCTAAATAATTCCACAATTTAACAGATAAGACTTCTGTTGCATACTTAGATTCTTGACCGGTTTCCTTCCATTTTGTTGTGACCATTTTAAGGTCCTTGCCACAGCTATGTGCATATGTTCTTGCTCCTTTTGAATTATTCCCAGAAGTAAAATTATGATAGCAGAAGTTATGGACTTCCTTATGACTCTTTTTATATACTGCCTTGCAAAAGGGCTGTATCAGGTGCCACCTTACACAGGCTCTCATCAGCTAAACTACAGTTTACACAGCATTTTCCCTTCCATCTTTGCACATTTTGTAGATATAAAGTGATATAGCCAAGATCCACATAATTTCAATTTCTTTCCAGATGTTTTCATTTTATTCTGATAGCTATCATTTATTCATAGCTTTTACCTAGTTATTTAGTTGAGACCTGGTTTTCTGCCACATTTCAATGAGACATGAACCCTTTGTCGCTGTGATCCAAGGTCTTTGTGTGGTCTACTAAGTGTCTCAGTTTCCAGTTTTCTGGTGCTCATTGGCTTGGGTACAGTCATATCTGCCTTTGGTTCCCTTCAAAAGCTCATGTCACTACAGAGCATCAGCAAAGGATGGAGACTATTGTATTGCATGCTAGTTGTTTTGTAATTTAATTTTAAAGCAAAATATTTAACTCTCCTACCCCATGATCTGATGTTCTTATCCTCCCATTGGCCAATGCTGACTGTCTCTTTGACTTGCTAGTCACATACGAGAGACATGACTTAATCCTGCCTCTCTCCTGTGCAGCTGCCTCCTTATAGACTATGGTTCACGATGTCAGGTCTTTACCTACTATCTGTAATCACCATATGCTTCTTTGTGAATCTGTTGCAGAGTGAATTGGACAATTTTGCTTAAAAGCATTTTAAAAATGTTCCCTTTCAGAATCAAAATTTCTCATTGTTCATATTTCAGCATTTATTTCACTAACAATTTTGTCAAACTCCCAACTACCCTCTTAATCTTAATCAAAACCACACAGAATCTATATGTGAAAGTTAGGGGAATAAGTAATTAACAAATTTTACTTTTCCTATTAGGTGTACCAAAGTTTATCTTTGCATTTCATCAAACCTGAAATTTTATCCAATAATTTCTCTTGTTTCTCCCCAAAGGTTCTACTCACATAAGTAGGCTATAAAAATCTTAATAATTTATAACAGTCCTGAATTGACTCTTTCGTGGTGAAATAACTGAACCAGCTAATTCTGCAAAGTTACCCACTTTTGCTGATTCCTGGTCATTCACTTTGAATACTCAGCTTATTCACTCTCACTGTCCTGTGCTTCAGCGGCATTGTTATTTAGCTGTCTTGTATCTAGGGAAATTCATGCCTCCCATCCTGTGCAAAAATCTCTACTGTGTCCTGTAGTCTTCATTTTCTTTCTTTTATAGCCTGAGTAGAACAGAAGTGAAATGTGGGATCAAAGCAGGCACATCCAGAAACAGCGATACACTAGAGAGCTTTCCGGGACCATGACTTTTGAAGTGTAGCGGGTCACATTTGATTCAGATCTTTTGGTAAAGAATGATGATAGGAGACTTTTCTAATAGGATATTTTGGGAGGAGAAATTAATCTAATGTATTGTGAGGACATTCGAAGTATATTCTGGGGAGCGGGGAATGCGTGTGCAAAGGCCTTGGGGTAGGAACAAGGTTATCTGAAAAGTGCAGAGCAGTCAGTGAGGCCAGAGCATAAGTAGTGGGGAATGTGGTCCTGGTAGTTGAAGTCAGAGGGGTGTAAGGGAGTCAACTTAGGTTACTGCAGTAAGGTTTGACAACTTGCAGCAGCAGGCAAAATCCAGCCTGTAATCTTTGTTTGTACAGTGTACTAGGGTAAAATTGTTGTCTAAACTTTGAGCATATTCCTTTAAAAACTATGTGAGGTGGGATTTGGTAACTGTAAGACAGAGATCACAGAGCCTAATATACTCGTCTTGTGGGCTCTCAGAGAAAAACCTCCAACCCTGATGCAGAGAATTTGAATGAGCAGTGGGAACATTTGCTTCTAACTTGATAGCAAGCCACTGGCAAGCAAAGACATGGTTTACATCTTTGGAAAGGGTGGCTCTGGCTGCCACATTAGCCCACAACTTACTTAGCAGGCACATTTTGGAGGTCATGACCATAGGCTAGATAAGGCACAAAGCAGTCACAGGGACTCAGAGCAGTGGGTGGCTAAGTGGTTGCGTGGAGGATGTTTTAGAGGTGATACCAATAGTTGTTTTAGATTTGGATGAGAGAAAGGAATAAAGAATGACACCACCCTGCAGTTTGGCTTGCTCACTCCCTGTCAATCATGTTGAAGAAACCAAATGAGAGAATGATCCCTTCTGCCCCTCAGGGCTTGACTCCTCTGTTCATCTACCACTGACTTCCCTTCCTAAGGAACAGTTTTGACTGCAACACCATCCTTTCATAAGCTACTCCTGTGTCTTGCTGGCTGTGGGACAGTGAGCGATGAGTCTTGGCCTACATAGCCTGACTATCTGTCTACACCCCAATGCATCCACCTGTCCCTGTCCACGGGCACTAACTACTGGATGGCTGTGAGAAGTCAAGTGTGACTTACACTTCCTACTTCCAGGACACAGTCTACCCATGTTGGTGTTTCCCTCTGACCATCTATATGTAAGCTGTCTGTGTTTGGTCTACCTTTTCAATAGAGCCATTCCTTAGCACATACTCTTGCCCTCATGGTCTATTTAAAATTTTATGCTTCACTTCTTTAATATGTATGCTGTTTCTTCTTGTAACAAGATTTTATTTTGTCCAAGTTTCATCTCCCCTGCCACACTGCAGAGAAGGCAATACTGTGATGTGTGGTTAAATACCCTTTGTGACGTTCCAACTCTGCATTTTGGACCTGTATGACTTTGAGAAAGTTATTTAATCTAAGTGTCAGTTCACGTGGCTGTAAAATGGGGGTGATTATCATTGCATCATTAGTTAATATCAAGTGAGATGTTTCCTGTGTACCATTCTGTGTTATGTGCCTGCCATAGGATTTGAGCTAATTAGATCCCATCTCATGAAAGATGTCTCTGTATCTCTTCCCATTGGTGCCTTGTGCAATCATTGTGCACATATTAGGAAAATGAGATAAAGATCTTTGTTAACCCAAGTGTATATGGTACTATCGTATCAACTGTGACACATACCCTCTTTAGATACCAAATACCTTCCTTATTAAATGTGACCTTCAATGCAACCTTGATAAGTCACCATGGGCATGGACTGTGATAGTATGTAAAGCACCTGATGTATACATAGCATGTGCTCCATAGCCGAAATCAACATTATAATGGTAATAAAAGGCTCCTCTTCCATCCTAGCACCAAAGCCACCCATTCCTCTAATGGCAATTCCTAAAATTTTGGCCTTAGACTAGCAGCATCAGTATCACCTACACCTTGTTAGAAATGCAGATCCTCAGGCCAGCCCCAGGCCATTGTGGAGTGGGGACCTGTTGATTCTGATATCCTCCGACATCTACAAACTGCGTTATATAAGAGAAAAACTAGAATGTGAGGCTCCAAGGGTCTGCAGAGCAAATTAGATTACATTCCACTAAGCATTTAAATCCCTTTCTTTCTCTAGTGGCATCATAATGAAAGACATGAGGTCCCATCAGTGTGACTAGAAGTGTCAGAGGAGAACAGCCCAAGTCACTCTGTGATACTGTTTAGAGAGCCAGAAACTCTTGACTCCTAATAATTACAGAGCTGGTGGGAACACAGAAGAATTAGAAAAGAGTCGAACCCACGGTTGACAGGAGGACATCTAATTTAGTCACTTATTCACGGTAGGAGTATGTATATACAACATAAGACATTGGCAACCTCAGTTAAGTTGTAAGGATACAAGCTCATAGGGACTATTCCACTTAGACAAGATGTAAAGTGATTTAGTACATCTAATTTTAACGTAAGGTGTTGACACATTTGTAAATACAGCTGAAGTTAGTGCAAATGGTTCCATGAAATTTGGAAATATTGTGAAAAGCTGTATAATCCTACTTGGTATTAAAATCTGAGAACACTTAAATATCTCTATAGGAGGGGTGAGCACAGCCACATTTATATTTAGTTATCCTCTTTTCAATATACCGCATTTGTCTTTTTTTCTCTTTAGACTCGTTGAATGACATGGGGGGAAAAATCTCTGTGAAAGAGCAATGCTGCTACTCCAAACAGAATCTAAATGAAATCACTCATAGCTCTTTATCCAGACCTCTGTTTCTCTCCCACCACCTGCTCCTTGTCCTCTGCATTGCTCATTGCCATGCCTGGAGGGGACAGGATGGATAGGATAAAACTGCAGACAGTGCCTTGGGCAGCCAGTCTGCAACTCTGAAAAGAATAGGATGCATAAAAGATGCCTTTGGACCACAGACACAGAATGCTAAAATTTCTCTTGCTAGTGGTCCAGGGAAGATGGCTCAGGGGTGTAAGCATGAGAACCTGAGTTCTGATCCCTGACACTCACGTGAAATCCAAGCATTGCAGCACCAGGTGGAGGAGGCAGGAGGGTTCCAGGAGCCTTCTGGTTAGCCAGGCAACTGATCAGGTTTAAAATCAACCCTGTCTCAAAAAATAGATAAAAGGTTAATGAGAAAGACAACCCATGGCCACTTCTGGCCTCCTCAAGCACAAGCATGGGCATGTACACATACACACACACACACACACACACACACACACACACACACACAATCTTTTTCGCTCTCTCAGACTTTGTAGTCTCCCTTGGGAAAGACACAGCCTGTAAGCAGCAAGTATCTTCTTTTAAAAGAGTGTGTTTTTTTTTTTTAAAAAAAAAAAACTATGCTACCTAGAGATATATTAGCATGATGTTTGGAGAATTAGGTTAGTACCAAAACAGTGTGAGATTGGTACAAAAATCATACAGGATTTGTCTTATTTTAATTGTCAATTAAATTGCTTTATTTTAATTGTCAATTTCAGATGACTGTTCCTCTTCATACCCACTTGTAACTGGGATGTCACACTTGAGTTTCAGAGCATATGTTGTTCATTTCAGCATGACAATGTATGGATCAGAGTCCCGTAGAAGATCAGGCACCAGTAGCTGGATATCCTTTGGGCTATTTTACCTTTTCTGACTTCCCTCTCTGCTGTTTGGGCAACCACTACCAAATCGTGAAAATGGATGTGCAGAGGGAGGCAGAGAGGACATTGTCGTGAGTCTCTCCACTAAGGGGACCATTTCTGCAGAATTAGTTACTCTTTTAAAGTCCTGGATTTCAGAGCCAGCCCTGGTTGGTGAGATCTGTGTGAATAAGACCATTTGAGTTGGATGGGCAGAAAGCCCAAGTGACCAGAAGGGAACAAAAGACTGGAAGATCCATGGTACACATGGCTGCTCACGCACCATGTTGCCCTTCTGCGCTAGGCTGTAGTTACTTCACTCTTGTGTCTCTCTCATCCCAGTTGCTTCTGAGAAGCTCAAAGGAAGGTAAGCAGAGTGTACCTCATTTACATGCTTTCAGTGTAGAACAGCTTTGGGTTTCTGCTCAACCTGGACAGTGGCTGTTTCTGAGGAGAGCAGCAGGCCCTTCCGCCCTCTCCCAAGGATGCCGCATGGCTATGCTCACAAAGTCTCCTTTCGCCCATTGGCTGGACACTTGCTTCTTGAATGAATTCTTGGGGAGTTTTGTCATGGTTATTTTTCTTAGAATCTACATTCCATATCATCATGTTGCTTTTCTGCCAAAGAAGCCACAGCTGGTATGTGCTGACAGCTTTCTTCCTCATTCCCACAGGCAGCACAAGGGGGTGGCCACAGGACCCTGCTGTACGGTCACGCAATTCTCCTGAGGCACTCTTTCAGTGGAATGGTAAGCACATGGAGATGTCAGCTTTCACCATTCATAAGAAAGAAAGGAGGAACACTGACAGCAGTTCCGAATATAAATAATTCAGTCCATTGCTGCCTTCCTATCACTTCCCACATATCCCAGGGATTTATGTTTACCGAATGTGTGTCCCATTGAGTGAGGAAAAGAGCCATTCCCTTTGTTTAAACTTCACAAAGCCTAACCCCACCAAGCATAGTTCCCTGATATACTAGATACCCAGTAAATATTTCTTAAATGCATAACTGATCAAATGAACTGTGGAATAACTGATTTCTTTAGTATTCGAATAAAACAAATCAAATGGGATTTGTGTGAAATTTCTCTAGTTGTACACAGCAAAAAAAAATAGAATGCTGTCCAGGGCCTTCAGTCCTGGAAGAATTTGAATCCTTCCAGGTATTATGCTGACCGAGTGGCAGGAGGAAGATAATGGATGAGGCAATCACAGAAAACTGGCCCAGGCTCTACTAATCAGGGATTTGAAACCAAAATGCTAGAATGGCGATAATTCAGCCGAACTTGGAAAGCAAAAGCCTGGAATGAAAAATAGGCAGAATTTAATAAACATAACTTGAAAAATTTATACACTTCTGATGTTTTGCAAGGAGCTATTGCAAATATTGTGAGGTTGATCTAGTATAATACGAGCTGACTCCAATAGTATTTGCTCTCAGCACCTAAGTATGTAATTCATGCATGCTCTTGGTGTAAGAACCCTAAGAAAACTGATACACTAACTGTGCAAACGTGAGGACCTGAGTTCAGACCTCCAGCACCTGCGGGGATGGTTGGCATGGCCGCATGTAATCCTAACAGTGGGAGGAAGGGACAGGGGATTGCTGTTTATTCTCACACATTCACGGGTTCTCCACACGAAGTTCTCAAAGCTTGGGCTTCCAAACTGTAGCATGATCAGCAGCTACTTCTTAAATAATTGATTTGCTGCAGCATATTTTGTCTGAGCACTGGTAAGAAGCTGACCTTTCAGACAGAACACTTGTCTGCTTTGGTACTTCATGGCAAAAGACCGCACAAAGCTGGCCAGCTGTATTTGAGTTTTGGGGAAGTTTTGAATGAGGAGACCCTTGCCTGGCAATCTCTGGAACTGAGAGATGATCACCTTTTAGAATCTGTTGCTTATTTAGAAAGCAAATGAACCCTAAAATATGTTTTTTTCTCTGCCCAGATAGAGTAAGTAAATCTTGAGACAGTATACCCGCCATGACTCGTAAAACTCAGGCTAGCACCCGGTAAAGATGTAAAGGTTTGGACTATTTATGCCTAAATTCACTCCTCTTTGAAAGAAAGAAAGAAAGAAAGAAAGAAAGAAAGAAAGAAAGAAAGAAAGAAAGAAAGAAAGAAAGAAAGAGAAAAAGAAGGAAAGAAAGAAATCTCACTCCCAATTAACATAAACCCTACACTGGCTTTCTTTTAAGTAGCTTTGGTGTAAAGCCTATGAAATAAGCCTTTATAATGCACCGATTTTCCACCTGCTTGCAGAAAGCTGGAGGTGCCTGTGCTTATTCCCCTCCCACTCTGCTTCCAGCCTACACCACTCTGCATCGGCAAGAAGGCCAGGAAACAGCCCTCAGTTTATTTCCTTTATTAAACTGCTTTAAAGATCATTTTAAAAGTTTCACCTGCATATATGTTGTCATAATCCACAAAAAATGGATAAATTTTATTTTGAGAGCTTTAAAATATCAGGAGATTCTTTTAAAAGAAACTTCTAACAGTTGACAAGGCAACATGGAGAGGGGAAATCCCACACAGCCCCATCCCCCAGATCAGTGGTTCTCAACCTGGGGTCAAATACTCCTTTCAAGGGGTCACCTAAGACTGTTCGAAAACATAAGTATTTACATTATGATTCATAACAGTTGCAAAATTATAGTTATTAAGTAGCAACAAAAATGATTTTATGGTTGGGGGATCACCACAACTTGAGGAACTGTATCAAAGGATCACAGCCCTAGGAAGGTTGAGAACCACTACCCTAGATGAAGAGCTACTGAGAGATGGAGAAACGGTCTGCTCAAGGGACAATACCCTCATAGACTAATCCAACTTTAAGTGATCAGCTCTGGACACATGGACTCGGTAGAATATACATACATACATACATACATACATACATACATACACACACACACATGAATGTTGTGTGTATGTATGTATAACAAAAACAATAGAAGATTTCATGAATTTGGGGGACCACATGGGAGGAGTTGGAAGGGGATGGGGCAGCAGAGAGGTAGATGCAGTGCTTATATATGAAGTTCTCAAAACATGTTAAATTAAAATAAATGGGGAATTATCTGATTTCCCAGCTTCCTCCACCCACTTTACTTATCCAAGCACAATTTTTATTATTATTCCAATATAATTCATTCTAATCATATGTTATACATTTAAGTTTTGTGTATATGTCAACTGTATAAATGTGCTATTTTATGTGACCTCTTAGTTCAACATCTTATAAAAATAAAGTTGTATGCTCTATGCACATCCTTTATCAGTACTCTTAGTAGCACAGTACTCCAGAAAACAGAAGAACCAAAGGTGATCTAGCCTTTACTTCTGGCCTTTGAGGTTTCATTTGTATTGTTCTCAAGTTCAAGTTAAAAGATCAAGTTGGGTCTGCCTGCTTCTGGGGAGGTTGGGAAGGGCCAAGGTTGAGTTTTAAGCTTCTTCCTGAGCTGAGTATATGAAACTCAACTTGAACTAATGAATTTGGAAGAACCAGATGTTAAAACATTAGAAAACTTGCTTCAGGGTGGTGAAGTACAAGAGGCAATTCTTCAGGCTGAAAATGAACTAAGTCTGTCAAGGAAGATGCTGCAGTGGAAGCCATGGGAGCCACTGGTGGAAGAGCCTCCTGCCAAGCACTGGAAGTGAACAGTATGATCACAGTGTCTGATGGTTGATGCGAATTAAATTTTCTGTTAAGCTAAAAATATGGGGGGAGAGTTTCTCAGAATACCTTTGAACTAAAGCATGTTGAATATTTCAATTTCATTCTAGATAGAGTCCTTGACATTACTAGACCATCAAATAAGAATGTCTTTGAGATTTTACATTTAACACAAAAATATTTTCCAAAAACATGACATCACTTAACTTTTCAATGAGGAAGAAAGTTGAGCCTGTTTTTATAGTAGCTTATTTTCTGCATTTAATAGGAAGCTAACTTGTGGGGATAGCAGGACTTGGTAGATGGGTCTGACTTCTAGTATCTGCTCTTATTCCACAGTATCTAACATGCTTGACCACGTCAAGATCCCAGACAGATAAACTTGCCTTTGATGTGGGTCTGCGGGAACATGCCACAGGTAAGTTGTCATTCCCAGCTTCAGCCAGTGGGATCTTGTGCTAGGGACTTTTGAGAAAGAAGCTGGATATGTTATTTATTTGGAATTCCACATCAACAAGGTCCAAAATGATAAAACTGATAGAAAATATATTTTTGAAGATGATTCAAGGGAGGATGTGTGAAACATAGGAAAATATGGAGTCCAAGGCAGGGAGAATACGAGGCCTGAAGCCTGAGTGCTGGAAACTGTTTTAATGGCTACTATATAAATGGACAGTTTAGTTCTTGAGAACTATAGGTACTGAGTAACTGCTAAGAAAACAAATAAAAGTGACTTCATTAGGGCTTAGTAGTGAAATATGATGTCTATATTAGAGAAGTGGGCCCTTTGTCTTCTCCAAACAAGTCATTCCCAAGTCACCTTCCCTAATGTCAGCCAGTCATGCCCACCAGCCTCAGCTTTGGCATTCCAGTATATTTTCCATATATTTATTGTATATTTTCTATAAATTTACCTAAGGTTTATCTGTAGTATTTTAAGCAAAATCTGATCTCCGAAAGTAGAGAAATGGGTTTGTGCCATAAATTATATAACAACAAATATTATTGTCAAATAATTGAGAAAATAATGATAAATAAATGTCAGTATTAGATCAAAACTGAAAACTTTTGTGATAGAATTAGTTCAAAGAGAGTTTTTTGTCTTAAATTTCACACTAAATAATGCAATGTCATTTGTCTTCTACTAAGCATCAAGTACATTGGAAACCACCTCATTGTGTGTATGTATGCATGTATGTAAATAAAGTAATATATGTGTTGATGATCAGCCAGACTTGGTGCATGTGTCTGAACCTGGTATTGGGGAGGCTGACAAAGGAGAAGAATCTTAAGTTCAAGATCAGCCTGTGTTACTTAGTATGTTTAAGGCCAGTCTAAGCTCTATAGCAAGTCCCTGTAGAAGTCAGCACTAAGAAAGGTGGTGGCCAAGACAATACCAGTTCTCTCTGGAATCCAGAAATGAAGGGAGGAGGCCCAAGAAAACTACAAAGTTACACTGTCAAGAAAATACCAGTTTTCTGGGGGGTATTCTGAAGGCCAACAGAGAAGAGGATAGGGGTTGAAATGAGACATACAACTGACACCTCAGTGAAGGAAAATGCTTTGTAATATCTGCAGTTAACCAGCAGAGGAACAGCTGGCCAGGGATGTAGCATGTTCCCTGTGGCTGAAAACATGTGTAGACATGACCATCTGTCAAGGGCGTGGCGTATAGAATTTCTGCTCCAGGTAGAGGTTGGGCTATTACCAATTAAAACAGAAACTGATTCTGATGGAAGGAGTGCCGATGCTGCATCTCCAAAGATGGACAAACATCTGTGCCGTTGTTCTGAAATGAGGCTAGTGTATCAGCTGAGGGTTCAGATGACCTGGGTTTGTGATGATCAGGAAACAATGTCCTGTCCACCTGCACCTGCTGTCTCAGCGGCCTGCACCACGCTGTGCTCTCTCTTTGTACACTGGAAAGCCAGGGCCTATCTCTGACTGTTGTGATGCTTTTCCCCCTACAGTAAGATCATGTGTGAATCAGATTTGAGGTTTCTTTGTTCTTAGCATGTGTTTTTCTTCAAGTATAACTTTCTCTAAAATGTTGTCAACCATTGCTAAAACTTACAAATTGAGTAGAATGTCACACTACGAATGGAAGCCGACCTCTCTGGACCAGCCAGATGCCAGTCTTCTAGCATGTAATTGGGAGAGTCATGTGGTCCTTCTGTTTATAGCAGTGAAATGATGTGTTTTCTGCGAGCTAGACAGGAATGGAAAAGTCACACTTCCTAGTAAGGAGTTCAGGAAATGTACCTAATTTACTATTTGAGGCACTAATGGAAAGGAGGACAATAGACTGTTGCTCATTTCAGAAGTTGATTTCTGAGTCCCTGAAATCAGAACTAGCAGGACCTTCGGTGACAGCAGACCTAGTAGATACTTGAGCTGGGTAAAATTCAAATTGGCTGTTCAGAAACTGACTTGTATGTGGGCATGCAGGGAAGGGTTCCAGGCTGCATGCAAAGTTAGGGCCTGGAGTAATTTGTTTTTCTTTCATCCTTGACCTACCCTGCTCACGTTCTCCTTGAGTCAGGAGAAGGCACTGGGTCCCCCAGTGACATTCAGGGATGAGACCTATTACGAAGGAAGGCATATAGAATCCACTGGGATAGAATCCTGCTTTCTTACCAGGCAATTCTGTGAATGTTCTTTAGCACAAACACCTTAGCTGGGCTGGATGTTGAGGAGAAAGTGGGAGGAAATAGTAGGGGGCATTTCAAAAAGTCTGGATTTTTCCCCCGTACCTACTGGTAAATTCCTAGACTTAGCACACTAGATAATTAGGACAACTGAGTTGACTGCTCAGTTCTTCATGCGTTTGAAGTTTTGTTTTGAGCCTACTCCTTTGACATAGGTTTAGAATTTAGACCTGTGAGACCATGCAAGTGCTGCCATGTGTTTTGGAGCCAGTGACCGACACAGCCTAGGAGTTCAGGGACCAGTTCCAAGGACACGAGAAGCAGCAGAGAAGTGCCCTCTCACTTTTACGTGTGTCTGCTCATGATGCTTTTCATGCCAGTGCCCTCCCATGGCCCACAGAGTTTATACTGGAGAGCCTGATCCTTTTGCACTTCAAACGTGGAGTTCATATCCTTTTGTAATGCATTTTTAAATGTAGTCAAATACCTACACATAATTTTAAAAGATAAATGACACGTTGATGTTTATTAAAAAGATCTGCTCCCAACTCTAAATTCCTGCCTCAGGCACTTGTGTTTAGCTCTTCTATTATTGCTTGCTGCTGTTTATGAAAAATATGTATATACTTCCATTTCATTGTTCTCTTCAGGTTAGGTTCTATCTATTCATGTCCTGATAAAGTTTAATTCTCACGTTCTACCTTTCACTGTCCTTCCTTACATTCTCAATTTGTTCATATTTATCTTTTTGTAAAAACAAAACCGACAACTTACATTGGTGTAACTACTATCACATATTTGTAAATAACCCACAGGTTTGTTTTGTCTGGTTTTGTTTTCTGTGACCTAATCATGGATTCACTTCCAAGCTTTCCCATTGATCCAAAAATGTCCCTGAATCATAAGGATCAGTCACATTATCTCTTCATCTTAGAAATGTCCACTCTCACTAAGGATTTCATTTTGCTTCTTCTAACTTCTGCTTTCTCTTGACTACAGCATAGTTTACTATTTTGTTTTTGGCTAACCACACTATACAGTAGCTTTCACAGAAAAGATGCATGCAGGTACCAAGTTATCTGAAGGTTTGTTCATCCTAGCTTCATAAGTGATTCATAGTTTAGCTTAATTCTGTATTAAAAGTTTTTTTTTCTTGGCATCCTACAGGCTTTTGAGACAAACTGGCTATTGAGACAAGTGTGTTCTGATTCTTGATGGTTCGTGTGTGACGGTCTTTCTTTTATGAAAGCTCTTTTTTTCTCTCTCTAATGTCTGAAATTCCACAGTGTGACTTGGACTCTTTCTGTTGTGCGATCTCAAGAAGGGGCAGTGTAGGGTGGATGCTTAACTATGCAAGGTACTCTGAGACTCCCCTGTTTGCAGATGTTTACTGACAAGGACTGGGAAAGCTTTTGGGTATTATTTTTTTGTTAATACTCCTTATTCTTTATTCTTGCTCTGGGATTCCTCTAGATTGTTTTCTAGAATTGTATTTTAATCAAAATATAATTACATCCTTCTCCTCTCTCAAACCCCTCACATGCCCTCTCTTTCTACACCTTTTCCATCTCCTCTCACTTCCTCTCAAATTCTAATTATTTCCTTGTTTTGTTTTTAAGACATGATCTCACTATGTCACCCTGGAGCTCTAGACCAGCCTGTCCTCAAACTCAGCAATCCACCTGCCTCTGCCTTCTGAGTGCTGGGATTAAAGGTGTGCATCGCCGTGTTCAATTCTAGTTCTTTTTTTTTTCTCTCCTTTTTAAACTATTTTGCTGTTTTCTTTTTGGAAGATTTTCCAACTGTAATTATTTTGGTTTTCTTCAGAATTAGAGTCATTTTCTTCCTCTCTTAAGGGAATCCTTATACTTTGAGTATGACACTTTCTTTCCTTTTTAGGATTGTTACTTACAGCATTATTTAAAGTTTTAGTTCTCTGCAATCTTAATTTTTCTAGTCCTTGCTCCACCATTTTTGTTTGCTTGTTTCCTGATATCAATGTCAGAGGCATTCCTCAAATTCCAAGTGACCTTTCATCTTTGCCCATATTTGAGTCAAGGTCACAAAAGCTGATCGGAAGCTGTGTTGTCGCTTGGCATCTGTCAATTCTCACTTTGGGGTTATCTTTCAGAGCCCTGAGCACTGAAAAGAGAATCTCAGAACCTGGTAGCTTTTACCTTTGGATCATTGGCTTCCCTAAAAAGCAATCCTCAAATCTGAGGACCTGTAAAAATTATTCAGCTTTGCAGTTGGCATTCTAGAAGCTGAGGGGCAGAAGCAAAGGAAGAGAAGTTGGGGTGTTTCTGGTAACACATAAGCTGTAGTTATCTGCTCTCAGCAGGACTCCACTTGCTTATTTGGCAGTATCTTACAGAATTTTCAAGGCCAGACCCTTGGTGCTTTGCAACTCCTTGAATTCTGCTGTCGCCTGAGGGAGGAAGAGGCATCTGCTCGTGTGGGATGGGCAAGGGATCTGGGGCTTAAATGTCCTTAAAGCGTTTTATCCATTCTTCCTGTTTACAACCCATCTTTACTTCCAGCCCAATCAGTTTTCCTGCTGGAATCTATTCATAGCAGGGTGTCCTTTTAAGCCAGTAGCTTCTTCTCCATTCCGTTAGTTAAAATTGTGATCCTCACCCCCACCCCTCACCCCATAACAGTGTTTCTTCCTTGGCACATATATTTTCACATGTGTTAGGCTGTTCCTTAAGTTTGAGCCTAAAGAACCAAACAAAATTCTCTTTACTATTGTTTTAGTACATCTCATAGAAGTGAAGAAGAAAGGTAAAATTGCTAAAATGCTCAATTTGTCAATGAAATAGGGCCCTCAAGGTCCCCTTTCTGTGGGGACAAGTGTTCAGAGCCTCTCATATAGCCCAGGCTAGCCTCAAACTCATTAAACCAAGGACAAGCTTGAACTTCTGATCTTCTTGTTTCCTCACATACCACCAAAACATACTTTGAAGTCTGTTCTTAAAGAGAGATGTAACAGGGAGTGTGAAAAAATCATGTCTTATGTCTGTTAAAATATTCAGACTTTTGCAGCTACTGACCTCCAATAATCTGTCCCAAATTGTGTCTTTCTGTCTCTATTGGAAATGAAAAAAATACAGTTTAAAGCATACATTAGACAACAGGACTGATTTTAGGTAAATAGAAATTGGGAAGAAGGGAAAGGTGTGTCATCCGAGAGGAATATGGGGCAGAATAGGATCACTGCTTTCCGGGACACAGAGGCTAACTCACAAAACCTTCATGCAGGAGAAGCCTGCTGGTGGACCATACATCCTGCTTCCAAACAGAGGTCTGAAGGAGAGAAAGTACGAATTGGAGATGACCTTATCCTCGTCAGTGTGTCCTCTGAAAGATACCTTGTAAGTACCTCGGGAAATGGGGCCACAGCAAGCTGGGTAGAACAAAATGTCTCTCCCCTATGAGGCAATCATACTGCCTGGAATTTAACTGTTAGCTTTCCTTTTAGAGTATTGTGTTGTATTGAGCAAATGCTAAGATGAATTAGTCAGACTACTATGAATTTAGCACATTGTTTGGCTCTTGCCAAGTGGAATACAAGACAGAAAAAAAAAGAATACAGGAAAATAAGCTTTTGATGGAGAAAGAAAAAATGTAAAATGTTAGTGCGGAGGGTATTACAGAGGCTAGCAGATGCATATGGGGTCTTAAATCTGAGTATAGGAGTATAGGTACCAGGCAAGCTCTGCTCAGGGTGGGGATGCCTGAAGATAGAGAAATGCCAAAGATAAGTGTTAAATTTTGCAGCCATTTCTTATAGGGCCAGTGCTGCCAACTGATTTCTCCTTGCTTTCTCCAAATGTTGAAACAATTTTTCCCCATGTGTGGGTTTTCTTATCCTACAAAAAAATAGACATTTTATAAGTAGGTAGAATCAGGGGTGCAGCTGAGGTGACAAGGTTAACGCTTGTCTGCCACCTCTGTAGCTACAGATTTATTCTTCCCGGAATACAGTGCCAGATACGAGGCTGCTTCAAGATTGAGTAGAGAAAGCTCCCACACATCCATGCAGAAAGAACCACAGAACGCTGTCACTGTCTAACTTTATCCTTGAGATTGTCGTCGGTAGCTCATCCAGGACTGGGCTCGCAGTTTAAAGGGTATTTCCCTTCTTTCCCCACTGCAGCATCTCTCGATATCAAATGGTAGCATACAAGTGGATGCCTCCTTTATGCAAACACTCTGGAACGTGCATCCTACGTGTTCGGGAAGTAGCATCGAAGAAGGTAGGCCACTGTAATGCGGTCAGTCCAGAGTCTGACATTCCCTCTGGGCTGTGGATGTCAACATTTTCTGCAGTTTCATCCACACATATCATAGCTTTATTTCCCCTACTTTCTTTCTCTAATGTCAGTATGGATTATTTTTTCTTCTGACTCCCCATGGGCATTGTTAACCTTGCTTTTAATCCGTTGGCACCCAGAGTTGATCAATATAAGCACACAGGACTTGGATGTATACCTTCCCTCTCTCACCAAGTTTTCACTTTTATTCATGTTTGCTATTAGTAAGGAAACAGGCCTAGGAACTTTCATCTCAGAACATTTGCCAGAAAGGTAACATGTCTTATTCCCTACGCCATGTCATGCCTCTCTCCATAACAGGGAAAAACTTCCTTTATAATAAATATGTAATTGGTCTTTGATTTTACTTACCTTTATGGAGCACCCCTTAAAATAATAAATTTTTCTCATCATTAAATTCTTTCTGTGGAAATAAGGTCATCTAACTTTGTTTTCATACTATATTTCTTGGAGACAGGCAAAGTCGATGCATTTTACAGGTTATGTAATAAACACATTGGCCTTACCTCACTCACAGGTAATACCACAGCTGAGCAGAAAAATAAAATGCCAATGACCCAAGAGTTATTGCATTCCATTCTAGCACTTTACAGAAAGATCTGAATTTTTAAAAATAGTCTTATCGCAGGCTTTAACCTCAGTTTTTTTCCTGAGCCTCAAAGTTGCAAACTGGAGAGGTGCCCTTCAGATTGTGACATTTGTCAAGGTGATAGCCCAGTTTCACAAGGTACCACAGTTAAGCTAAATAGTTAGGAAGGGACAAACCCTAAGTTTCCTGGTAGGATATGAGAAGCCTTTAAAAACCAGGCCTTTGCTGGGGCTATAGACAATTGATAGAAGGTTTGTCCAGCATTGCCAAGCCCAAGGTTCTTTCTCTTTCTCTACCCGTGCCCCTAATCCCGTGTATGTGTGTGTGTCCCCCTTCCCCCTCACCCATGCTCATACACATACATACAAGCAAACATCAATATACCTCTTTAAATCTATTCAGTCTTTCCCTGCTATCAGGAATCCAGACTCTCTGTCTTAAATGCTTCCCTAGAAGGTTTCAGCTCTATCTCTTTGTTAAATGTTTCATCTTTAACCACAAAAATAAAATTATCTCAGTCCCAACAGAGAGCTTGTGAAGACTAATTAAGGAGTGTTTGCAAATCATGTCAAATGGTTCTCACAAACGTGCTGAGTGCCCTTGTACGCATGAAGTCGCAAGAGCTCATCAGCTCAGTCATGGGGCTATGTAGACAATGGCCTCTCAGCATCCACAGGAGAGAAACCCACCCTGCCCTCATGGACCTTAGTGGCCCTGCTCTTCCAGACTGTGACATACAGACACACACACACTCACACACACACACACATGAATGCAGAGAGAGACAGAGAGAGAGAGATTTTGGTTAAGAAAGCTTGTAATGTGCCAGCTTTCTCAAATGAGGAGGATGTTGATTGAAGAAACCCACAAACTATTCATGATGGACTCTTAATGGACATAGTCTCACCATCAAGAGAGGATAAAGAGTTTAATCAAGGGCTTGATGGCTGAGGTTTTTAATTTTCTATGTAAATTGGCTACTAGGAATTCCCTTCGGTGTGTCATGAATTATTCAAATGCAAAAAATGCAACTGTACATATTAGTATAATTAGCTATTAGAAAAATACTTGTGAATATTTGAGGGGAGTTTAAGAAAATCTTTCCTTGCCTCGGTAAAAAAAGAACTAAGCTAAGGAAAATCAGCCCGTCGCTGTGTCGTGCGCTCTGACGACACCAATTTCCCCTTTATTTAGCAGGATTTCTCATTGTTACTGTTTTAATCCAACATCCGAAATAGTTTGAGACAATCCCCCAAGTGATCTAATTATGTAATTTAAAAAGAAAAACTCCGAATACAGACATGGAGCCTATTAAGTCCATATGTCTCCTGAGAACAGAGTAACCTAGAGTTGTTTTTTTTTTTTAATTCAGAAGAATAACAAATCCAATTTCTTTGTGCAAAACCAGCTCAGCCAGGCCTGTCTCCTGCTAGTATGCTTCTTGAATTAATGCTTGGAATTCATTAGAAGACCAATGGGTCATCATGCCCTGGAAGATCACTGTTTCTTTTTACTGTTTGAACTCCGACTGTTGTGATCCCTTTTGCTGAAACCTGAGTGCTTATTGATAGCAGTTAGTACACGTGCCCATTCAGACACGCTGGAGTGGCTCTGCCTCCGACATTTTGCTGTAGATGCACCATCGAATCTTACCTGTATTTGTTAGCTATATTTAAAAACTACCTTGTCCTAAGGCAACTCTGAAGAGCGTGTTATCGCCTTCTCCTAAACAGCTCTCACAAAGAAATCGTCACCCCATTCCAGGTTATTTCTGTCCTATGATCATAATCTGATTTAGATTTTGCCACAAAGTGTATACACTAAAACTGTAGTAATTCTCTAAGCCGGGCGGTGGTGGCACGTGCCTTTAATCCCAGCCCTTGAAAGGCAGAGACAGGCAAGTCTCTGTGAGTTTGAGGCCAGCCTGGTCTACAAGAGCTAGCTCTAAGACAGGCTCCAAAACTACAGAGAAACCCTGTCTCAAAAAACCAAAATAAGAAAACGGATAACTTTCCTTTTGTTTTTTAGTGATAACAGTTGACACATTGGCTTCACCTTCTACTTGATATTTAGCCTTTTTGCATATTTCTGAAATTCTAATTAGCTGCAGTATTAGAATTCCTTCCTGCTTGAGGTCTGAAGTCATGGACTCTGCAATTTCCCAAATGTACCTCTCTTGCTGTTTGCTTGGACCAGCTAGGACCTCATTGAGAGTGATGTTCTCTTTAAGCTTTCTATCAGTTTATGGTGGAATACGGTTCTTTCATAGGATACTTACTTGGTGGGCACGTAGTTCGTCTTTTCCATGGTCATGATGAGTGTTTGACGATACCGTCGACAGACCAGAATGACTCTCAGCACAGGTAAACCGCTATCCTCGTTTGCTTTCTGGGCTGTCTCTAATCTCTGGTGATTCACACTAAGGAGTTTGCATTTTTATTTGGCCACTCAGGAATTTCATAGGGATTTCTCAGTTGGGCTGACCTTCATCTATCCACAAGCTCCAGTATGTTACATAGGAATGGAAGACAAGAGTATTTGCTCACAAAAATGATGTGTTTATATTCAATCTAAGCAAACAATGCTACAATGTATCCCAAACCATCCATTGTCTTTGATTGTTCCTGATTCTCAAGCACCCAGATGGTGAGGAAAATCGGTCCTTTTGGGAAACTGTGTGTTTTCACAAGTTATTGCTGATCCTCGAAAGACAGCTTATCTCCGTTCCTCCCATTTTGTGTACTAAGTAATTAAGATGGAGTTTGTTGGTTTCATTTTTCTTGTTACCAACTCATTGGGAAAAAATAGGCAGCAGAATCCAACAGAAGATGGATTTAGCAGTGAGTCCTGCCGAGGAGTACAGCTAGAGGTAGTGTTGATGTCAGCTGTCTTTAGTTCAATGGTTGATTGTTTAACTGGCTCTTATTCAAGATTCAAAATTATGTGAATCAGCCCTGTTGTGTCTAGAAGACACTGTTTCCTTAAAGTTATCCAGTACCTCTGGCTTCCTACGGTCTTCCTGCCTCCACTTCTCTAGAGGTCACTGAACCTTGAGGGGGGTGGGTTTGATAAAGATCCAGATCTCTTTGTTATTCCCATCTACCACAAGAAGAAGCTTCTGTAATGAGGGTTGAGCAATGCTGTGCTCTATGGGTAGCACTATGTCAGTAGAAGTCATTTTATTGCTATGTTCCTTTTGCACAGTAATCAACATACTAATAGTAAGTAGTAAGGAATACTGCATGCTTTTTGTGTTCGTGTGTGCTTTTTTCATATTTTTTTACAGTATGTATTTTTTTTCCTCTTACTTGATTTTCTTTAGTTTTTCTGTTTTGGTTTTCATTGTTTTTGTTCTGTTATTGTTTTTCCTGCCTGTGTGTTTATTTTTTTGAGAGAGAGAGTGAGAAAAAGAAAATGAAGTTGGTTGGGGAGGGAAGTAGAGAGGATCTGAGGACAGTTAGAGTAGGGGAAAGAATATCAAATATATTATGTACATTTTCCAATCGAAGGTTTCTAAAAGATTCAAAATTATGAAATGGAAGATATTAACCCACATAATAAGTATATATTTAATATTTATTACTATTTTGCTTATCATCAAAGGAAGGGTACATAAAATACTCTGCCCTGTGACTGTAGAAGTCTCATAAATAAAAATCAAACCTCCCACCCAAATTCAGCTTAATTTTGACAGTAATTAGTCTGATCTGGTGAGAGTAGTTTCTTATCTTTTTGTCATGCTTTCAAGATCCTTTTCAACTACATTAATTTTACTTCATTAGTGACATTAGGGCTAAATCTAGACAAATTGGAGATCATGTTGATCAGACTTTTTGCCAGTGGTGACATCCTGGCTAATTTCAGGTGAGAGTCTAGAAAGTTGAAGTTCTGTTGGCTTTCCATCAGAACTAATTTCTTATTCCATGTGCTGAAGGACCCAGAAGCAGTGCGGTTGAATGTCTTACCATAGGAACTTTCCACTGGTAACTGGAGCCCCTTATGGTATGTCTCTTCCTACTTGCTATGCCCTCTGAATGCCCTTCATAGGAACCAGATGTGACATAGAACAGAGTATAGAACACACTGAATATAGATCTATGTAAGTATTGGGAGTCCATTACTCTATGCCTCCTTAATCCCAGTCAGTGGCTAATGGTGATGTCTGTGCAGTTGACCTGATTTCCCTTGGAATTATGGGACACTTCTCAAATATTGACATGTGATCTTAATCAGTTGCTGGAAATGTTTCCATTTTACCTTTGTTTTGTATTGATTTAATTTTAGTGGTTTTCATTGCTGCTGCTGCTGCTGTTGTTTTTGAAAAAGGGTCTTACCGTTATCACTCGGTCTAGAACTCACTGTGTAGATCTGGCTGGCTTTGAACTCACAGACATTAGCCTGCATCTTCCTCTCATTTCTCGGATTAAATGTCTGGTTTATTGTTGGTTTTATATCTCACTGTGTTGCCAAAGAATATGAGAAGACATACTTGTCTCTTTCCTTTGCAAGGCAGCATGAGAAGCTGATTGAGCAAGGAAACTACTGTTGGATACTTTGGAGCCTGAGTTCTTGAAATTTCTGCCATTCTCAATGAAAGCAAGGTGTCAAGATGGGTTGGCATTTTCTTTTTTATGTCTAGGGACTGTGAGTGGTAAACCTGTTCATTGATATCTGTTATTAGAAAAAGAATCCTCAACTGGCCAGGATTTTTTTGAAACAATGATATCAGGGGGATGGTGAGGGAACAGGCAGTAGAGAGCTTGCTAAGGAACTCTGGGAACCACTAAGGTACACTATGGTAATGACTCCCCAGATAAAATTGATTGTCTTCCCTCTGAACCCAGAGAGTAGGCAGGCTTGATGGAAATATTACCCAAGAATGGAAACTCAAGATCCACAGTCTCACATTCTGAACTCAGATTCTTGGCTCTGCCTCTGGCTTGTCAAACGCCCTGGGCTAAGTCACTCGACCTGTGGGAACTAAGGCTAAGCTGTCAGCCATGCTTTCAGAAGCACCTCAGCAGTCCTCCCACTCTGCCCCTGATTGCAGTCATTTAAGAGAGCAGGAACAAGTTGTTTCGACCTTGATAACCTGGTGAGATTAAACAGATCACGCTGCAAGAATGTTTCAGTCAGGAAGACTGAACCTTGATGAATACTTCAGAAATTGGACTTAGAGGGTATTCTGATGCTAGCTCCAGGGCTGGACTGCTTGAGACCCAAAGTGGGCCACTTCATCTCCACTTTTCTTTCAGCCTTTGCTGAAGGCAGAGACACCCCAGTTAATATCTCAGCCAATTTTTTCCTTCAAGATTCTTGTGTTTCTACCTCAAAGTCCCACAGAGATTTAGACCAAAGAGTTCTGCTCTTTCAAGGTTATTGTCAACAGGTGTATTTCAGGAATAGAGAAGTAGATGCATTTCTACCTCAAACAACAGTCTAAGGATCTGACTAAGTTCCAGTTCCCTTAAGGAGATAACATTGGATTCCACTCAGGGAGTGGCTTGCCTACAGAATATTTTGGTCTCAGGTGTAAGTGTGATGTGTTTTGTTGTAACAACAGAATCTTTAACTATGGCCATAGCCCACAACCTTCAATTGGTATGTTCACTTCCTTGTATCATGTTAATGCAGTTTTTTTCTTACTCCTGCCTTTTGGGGCCAGGGATATTTTAAGCAATTGGAAATTAAATGTGGGCAATTTTAGTATTCACTGGAACTCCTTCCCAGTA